>JASXTE010000022.1:242500-552056 GCA_030280995.1 Hemileia vastatrix
TACTGTTAAAGCTAAATCAAAAATAAATTTGGTGTGTTTATAAATTTTATTTTTATTTTTTGGAAAAATTATTCTGGTACAAAAATTTTTTTTTGGTTTAATTTTTTGATAATAATTTTTTTATCATTTTTTTTCAATGAATTTAGGTGGTATATCTAAAACCTAATAACTTTGAAACTTATTTTTTTGGCAAACAATTTTACAGATGTTTGTTTTTTATTTTATTTTATTTTGTTTCAACTTTTTTTTCATGGACAGTTTTAGTATTTGATTTCTTTTCAAAAAACAATTATTTGTTTTAATTTTTATCAATAAAATTCTGAAGGTTGAATAAGTAAACTAAATTTTGTGAGTTTTATTTTTTTGCCATTTTTTTTGTTTTTGACACAAATTTTTTTTTGTTCAGAGAAAAAAATGTCTATTTTGTCTGAATCACCTCTTACTTCTCTATCATCATCCTCTTTATCATTTTTATCATCTTTTTTAAAATAAACTTCATTTCAATCATCATCCAAAATATATAAAAAAAAAAGGTGTTTTAACACAGCAGAATAAAAGAAATTTAAAAAATATAATTGATTTGGATTGTTTATTTGGCCATATTTCAAATATCAAGTACTATAAAACTAGAGTGGATAAAAAATTTCTTATGCAAATGAGTTACCAGAAGATTTAAAATATTTAACCAAATCAGGAGACAATGAAATTAAAGCAGTTATCAGTAATTCTTTTAAACCTCAATTTATTTATAAAAATCATTCTTTTAATGGTTCAAAAGATGAAACCTTAAATTAACTATCCAATCTCATAATAACACTATATCAAATGGGTTTGGTTTGATTACCAATAAGGAATACAAATTTGTTGCATGGTATTATGATTGGAATTGGTTGGAGACCAGGATTTGTTAAAGGCTATTCTCTTGGTATGTCTGATAATATATGTTTCATTCTTAAAATAATTTCACTTATTTTATTTCCATAGGCATGTATTCTTTACTTAAAAATTATCTAAAGCTGAAAAAGATGACAATTTTTGATAATGGGACACCTTACCTTCTTTGGATAATTTTCTTGCTCTTCCCCTCAAATAACTCTGTGATAAAGCGTTTGAAAATAATCGTCAACTTGCTACCAAAGTTGGAATACCAAATTGGTGTGACCTGGAATGGGAAGAAATTAGAAACCAATATCTTTTATCTTCAAATGTTATTATTAATCATTCAGGATTCCACAATAAGATTCATATTGATAGGAATGACACTAATTATCTTACTTTTGGAATTTTCTCATATATCAATCCAATAACTGGCCAACCAATACCATCTCCAGCTAAAATCAGATGACATGGCTTATATTTTCCAGACCATCAGTGCATGATTGAATTTGGTTTGGAAAATGGCATGATCAAAAAAAATTGAAACTCTTCTCAGGATCATCAGCAAACGACCAAAGCTCCACCTGGCTTGGAATGTTGTCAAGAGTTCACAAATTTGGGATATAAATTTCAAATCAGTAAATAATTAATGCACCGAATAAACAAGATAAGAAAAGAAGGTAAATTTAACATATATAAAAAAAGTTTATGTAGATCAAAAAAGTATGGGGATGAGTAGAGTCATCAAAAATTTTATAATATTTTATAAATTTTTTATAAATAACTCTTATATTTCAAATTAATAAAGTAAAGTAATGGACCAACGACCCTGTGTTGTATAAATGGGAATTATGACAACATTTATTTTTCTCATGAGGTTCCTTGGCCTACACTTGTGGAAAGTCCCAAACATTTTTCCTAGATTTTATCCACATTTTGGCTAGAGGAGTTGTCATTACTTGAAAACAAGAAAACTTGGTATATATTAGTTTTTTATATATTAGGGGGTATCAATGTTCAGGGATCCTCAATTAGGGATCAGGATTTTTTTTTCCAGGATCAGACATTTTTAATTGTGGAAGATTCTTATCCACTAGCCCTGAGGCTAGTGGATAAATAATCCATGATAATACATTATTCTGCCTCTTATTCCCCAATTTCCATTCCTTATTCCTGATCCCAAACTCATCACATCCATGATGGATTTTTAAGAAATTCACATGACTTTTAATGGCTGATGCCATTCTTATGTGTCTCTTCACTCTATGCTACTTAATTTTGGTGATGAGCACATAACATTTTTTCTCATCCTTATGTGTCTCTTCACTCTATGATAGTTAATTTTGGTGGTGAACTCATAACATTTTTCTCAATCTACACACCCCACTTGCTCATTTGGTGATGAATTCCCACTTCCCACTCATCATCTAATACTTCTACGAACAATAATAAAGTATCTCTCTACTAGGAAGCAGCTTCACTCAGCTATGAATGCTATCACTTTAACTTTAGCTTCTGACTCTGATTCTGACTTGGGTTTGGAAGACACTATAGCTTATATGTCTTTTCAATGATCTTTATGATGAAGAGGATCCCAAAACTGCACCAGCTCTCCCCTCCCTTTAATCACAAAACATTCTTTCCAGCAGCATATGCTCTGTCATTATGCCAATCACCCTCCAACATTTTGAAACACAACCCTTTTAACTTTTTTTCATACTCTCCATATTTTCGGCTTGTGTGCTTTATTCACTTGGTTTGGTGTTTTTGTTTTTAGCATACACTACACAATATAGGGGGTGGACTTGCTAGAAAGTCCTCAACCTGAACTGAGATGGAACTCAGATGGAACTAAGACTGAACTCATGCTGAACCCAAACTGAAATCTACTTGAACACCCACATAAAACTGTTCTGCTGAGTGGTGTTTATTCCTGATTATATGGTTCCTTTATCAATAGCTCAATGTGTGTTTAATCTGTGGTGAGCTTGGGTCCAAGGTTGCGGACTTGCTACCAAGTCCGCCCCCCATATTGTGTGGTGATATTCATTTTAATTTTGAATTTATTCTGAATGTCTATTTTTTGGATTTCTCATTTGTTTTCATTCAGCAGCTCAACATGAAATCACATATTTTCTGCAATCACATAATTTTTACTCACCACGGGAAATTTGGGGGTGAACTGCTAATTATTCTCCCCCTTTGAAATAGTTAGGAAATGTTCAGGAAATGGTTGGGAGTAGGTTGGTAAACTTTTGGGAAATCTGTTTAAAAAATTGAAAAAGAAATTGTTCAATTATTGAAACCAGATTTACCCTTACTTGAAGTCATCTTGATAAAAGCTATGAAGTAAAATTAAAAATAATTTTAACCCAGGTAGATCAAAGGTTAAGCACTGAGTTTAATGTGCGATATTATTCAAGCTGCTAATTTACATATATAGTTAAATTGTGTGTAGTATTCATTATAGAAATTTCTTCATTAGTAACAAACACATTTAATGATCATATATCATGTCATATTTAGGGGTGGCCAATGAAAGCATGACTTGAATTGAGAATAAGTTGAATATAAAGAGCTCCTGAGATCTATCTAATAATGGCAAAATGTTTACTGAAATTTTTTTTTCATTGGTAAGGAGGATAATTTTAGAATAAATGTTGGTCTGGATGTAAATCTGTGCAACATAGCTTGTATCAATTATAAAAGTGCCCTTCAAGTGGACACTTTATTTACTGTGTATGACACTACGCAATATAAGGGGTGGACTTGCTAGCAAGTCCTCAACCTGAACTCAGATGGAACTCAGACTGAACTCATACTGAACTCATGCTGAACTCTACTTGAAGACCCGCCTAAAACTGTTCTGCTGAGTGGTGTTCATCCCTGATTGTATGGTTCCTTTATCAATAGCTCAATGTGTGTTCAATCTGTGGTGAGTTTGGGTCCAAGGTTGCGGACTCGCTAGCAAGTCCGCCCCCCATATTGCGTGGTGTGAAATAATCTCTTTTACAAGCCATGGTACTTCAATATTTTCTAACCATGAAATTAATGGAATAACAGACTTGTTCAAAAAGTCCTTCTGAAGGACAGTCTGTAGCTGAGAAGGACACTGTTTTAATTCATAAAAGATGGATAGGTACACATAAAATACTTACAAGATATGCATTATAAAAATGTCCTTCTCAGCAACAGACTGTCCTTCAGAAGGACACATTTGGAAAAGTCTGTAACACCTTCACTTTTAGGGTTAGTCAAATTTTGAGTAATGAGACAAGTAAAAGTGCTCAGGTTATACACCTTATCTAAATTTTCCACTTGAAAGATGGTCCAACACTGAGAAGGACACTTTCATAAAGCACAAAAGTAGCACTGATTATGTATAATACCTATACAATAGGTAATAAAAAATTGTCCTTCTCAGCAACAGACTATCCTTTAAGTGAAAAATTTTGAAAAATTCTAATGCACCTTCATTTTTATATTTAAACAATAAACAAATACCATGGTCTTTAGAAAAATTCATGCCATCTATTTACACATTGCCTAAAGTTTCCTCCTGAACAAAGGTCCATTACTGAAAAGAACACCTTTATATTGCATAAAAGATACACATGTATACATATGATACCTAGTTGATATTAATTATAAAAGTGTCCTTCTCAGCAATGGAAAATTGTTCTTCAAGACACTCTAGGAAATGTGTAAGTAGATGGAATGGGGTTTTCTAAAGGCCACAGTATTTGATCATTGTTTGAACATAAAATTAAAGTTGCACCATACTTGTTCAAAAGTATAAACTTGAATTATGGTCTGTTGCTGAGATTAAAATTTTTCTTATGCATATCATCTAGGTACTATATATAACCATTATATCTATCAAAAATTATAAAAGTGTCTTTCTCAGTTAAGTATTGTTGTTCAGTTGAACAATTTAAGTACTGGAAATGAGATGAGCTCTTTTAATAGTGTTGATACTTGAACATTGGTTAAACATTGAATTGAAGGTGTTACAGACTTGGAAAAAAGTGTCCTTCTGAAGGAAAGTCTGAAACTCAGAACGACACTTGTGAACAAGTCAGTAAATCCTTCACTTTTATGGTTAGAAAACAATCAAATATCATTGAAATTAGCTAAAACCTTGCCATCTTCTTGCACAGAACCTAAAGTGTCCACCTGAGAAATGAAATGTTGCTGAGAAGGACACTTTTACAATTCTAAAAACCCATGTTTCATAGACTTATAAACATACTGATATGCTTTATAAAAGTGTCTTCCTCAGCATCAGACAATGCTCATAAATACACTTGGTGCCATTTAAGGCCAAATAACACAGTTTCTTTTTAGTTTTGTTTAAAATATTGATCCTATATTTTAAAAATGCATTTTATTAAATTATTATTATTTAAGGTAAATAAATCTGAACAATTTGTTTGAAACAAAAAACAATACTACCTCAAAAATTAATAATATAATGGGTAGAATATTGCACACACACAATTATTATTAATAGCATAGCATTAATCCATAAGAATATATAAAAAGCTAGAATATCTATTTCTTTAAATATAATGAATATATTAAACTGCAAAAAATCCTTTTATTATAATGATCAAAGTATAGCATTCTGCCAGATGCATTTGGTGCACAAGATTTAACAATACCCCAATCATAGATAACAAACTGGTAAGGACAGATAAATTCTGTTATTATTATTAAAAAGAAAATATTATCTTATACATATGTGAAAACTGTGATACCAGAGTTTTATTCACTAAGGCTATTAACATATAAAAAAATTTAGTAAAATCTTAGGAGTTGTAAAACAATAATGTTTCAACATTCTTCATATTTGTATTTTAAATAATTTTTCTTAAGTAACAGATTGATTAATTACTCAATAACTACTCTAGAAAATATACAGGTGGGACAAAAATTAATACCCTTTATTTTCAAAGGCTTAAAAACCAATTAATGTAAAATTTGAACCTGTTACAGCCTTTATTATGCTTTATGTCACCCACGGGCACAAACATATTTCTTACAATAAGTCAAGTACTTTCTGGAAGCTAAAAATCAAGAATTAAAGGATTAATCAAGTGTCTTCTTAGCCAGTCCACACAATATTTAATTGTGTGCACAATAATTTTTTATAATGCATAAAAAATACACTGGAATATATGTAATACCTAGATGATCTGAAATTAAAAAGTGTCATTCTCAGCTATAGAACGTTGTTCAGGAGTACAATTTAAATGATGTGTAAGTAGATGACAAGAGTTTTGCTAATGTTCATGGTAATTGATTGCGGGCTAAACATTAAAGTGAGGGTGTTACAAAATTGGTCAAAAGTGTCCTTAAGAAGGACAGTCCGACACTCAGAAGGACACTTTTATAATGCATATCACATAGGTATTAATATTACCATTTTATCTTTAAAGTTTACAAGACTGTTTTCTCTGTGATAAACCATTGTTTAGGTGAACACTTTAAGTACTGTAAATGACATGAGCTCTTTTAATAGTCTTAGTACTGGAACATTGGTTAAACATTAAAATGAAGGTGTTACAGACTCAGTCAAAAGTGTTCTTCCAAAGAACTCTCCAATGCTAAGAAGGAAAATTTTATAAGGCATAAAAGATAGATATGTATACATATAATACCTATATGATATGCATTATAAAAGTGTCCTTTTGAGCATTGGATCATTGTTCAGAAGGACACTTTTGACCAAGTCTGTAACACCCTGACTTTCATGGTTAGCCAACAATCAAATACTATGGAAATTAGCAAAACCCTTGCCATCCTATTGCACAGAATCTAAAGTGTCCACCTGAGTAATGGTCCATTTCTAAGAAGAACACTTTAATAATTACAACTACCCAACTTTCACAGACTTATACCCTTACTGATATGCTTTATAAAAGTATCTATTTCAGAATCTGCCAATTCTCAGAAGGACACTTTGTGCCATATAAAGCAAGATACCACTGTTTTTTTAATTGTATTTCAGATATTAATCCCATATTTGAAAAATGCATTTTATTAAATTATCATTATTCATGGTAAAAAAATCTGTGCAATTACTTTGAAACACAAAATAATACTACCTCAAAATTCATAATACATAGGAAAGTATATTGCAGCACAAAATTTTTATTAAAAACATAGCATCAAGTTATTTAATATATGAAAAGCAAGAATAATATTTTATTAACATATAATTAATATATTGAACTGCTAAATATACTTTTATTATTATGATCAAAGTATAGCATTCTGCCAGATGCATTTGGCACACCAGATTTAACAATCCTGAAATTATAGATAATAAACTGGTAAAAACAATTTCATTATTTTAACATTATGAAAAGATAAATATTATCCCACACATATTTGGAAAGTGTGATATCTCACTTTTTATAATTTAGGCCATTAACATAAATATTATTTAGGGAAAGCTAATAATTTGTAAAAAAAATGCTTCAACATTCATCACATTGTATTTAAAATAATTTTTCCAAAGTTTCATATTGATGGATTAATCAATACATACTCTAGCATAAATATATGTGGGATAATAGAAATAATACCCTTGCTTTTCAAAGGTTCAAAAACCTATTATTTTAAAATTTGAACCTGTTACAGCCTTGTTGATACTTTATGTCACCCACTGGCACAAATATTTTTTGACCATCAGTCAAGTACCTTGTGAAAACTTAAAATAAAAAATTAAAGGGTTTAAAAAATATCTTTTATCCAGTTTACACAATATTTGATTGTGTGAACAATAATTTTTAATAATTTATAAAAGATACAAAGGTATTTATATAATAACTAGATAATTTGCAATTTAAAAGTGCCCTTCTCAGCTATGGACCATTGTTCAGGAGGACACCTTAAGTGATGTGTAAGTAGATGAAAATAGTTTTGCTAATTTAAATGGTATTTAATTGTTGGCTAACCATGAAAGTGAAGGTTTTACAGACTTGGTCAAAAGTGTCCTTCTGAATGTTGGTCTGACGCTCAGAAGGGCACTTTGATAATGCATATTATATAGGTATTATATATAACCATTCGATCTTTAAAGGTTATAAAACTATCTTTCTCTGTGATGAACTATTTTTCAGGTAAACACTTTAAGTACTGTAAATGACATGAGCTCTTTTAAAAGTTTTGGTACTGGAAAATTGGTTAAACATTAAAATGAAGTTGTTACAGACTTGGTCAAAAGTGTCCTTCTGAATGATGGTCCAATGCTCAAAGGACACTTTTATAATGCATAAAAGAAAGATATGTACAGATATAACACCTATATGATATGCATTATAAAAGTGTTCTCCTGAGCATCAGACTGTTGTTCAGAAGGACAATTTTGACAAAGTCTGTAACACCCTCACTTTTATGGCTAGCCAACAATCAAATAATAATGACATTAAAAAAACCCTTGCAATCCTATTTCACAGAACCTATAGCGTCCACCTGAGTAATGTTCCATTTCTGAGAAGGACACTTTGATAATTTGATGTACTCATAGTCTACAGACTTATACACTCAATAATATGCTTTATCAAAGTGTCTTTCTCAGCATCAGCTAATGCTTAGAAGGACACTTGTTTCCATGTAAAGCCAGATACCACTGTTATTTTGATTGTATTTAAATAAATAATCTCAAATTTGAAAAATGCATTTTATTTAATTATTATTATTCATGGTAAAAAAATCTGTCCAATTCCTTTGGCACAAAAAATAATAATACATCAAAAAATAATAATATAATGGAAATCATATTGCAAAACATAACTATTATTAAAAACATAGCATTAAGCCATTGAATATATGAAAAGTAAAAAATTTTTTTTTCTTAACATATAAAAAATATATTGAACTGCCAAATATCCTTTTATTATAATGATTAAAGTATAGCATTCTTCCAGATGCATTTGGCTCACCAGATTTAAAAATACCCCAATCATAGATAAAAAACTGGTAAGGACAAATTAATTTTATTATTAATATGAAAAAGAAAATATTATCTTATACATATGTGAAAAATGTGATATCAGAATTTTATTCACTAAGGCCATTAAAATGTAAAAAGTTTAGTAAAATCTTAGGAGTTATAAAACAATAATGTTTCAACATTCTTCAAATTTGTATTTTAAATAATTTTTCTTAAGTAACAAATTGATTAATTACTCAATAACTACTCTTGCAAATATATAGGTGGGACAAAAAAATTAATACCCTTGCTTTTCAAAGTCTTAAAAACCAATTAATGTAAAAATTGAACCTGTTACAGCCTTTATTATGCTTTATGTCACCCACTGGCATAAACATATTTCTGAAAATAAGTCAAGTACTTTCTGGAAGCTAAAAATCAAGAATTAAAGGATTAAAAAAGTGTCTTCTTAACAAGTCACACAGTATTTAATTGTGTGCACAATCATTTTTTATAATGCATAAAAGATACACTGTTTTATATGTAATACCTAGATGATCTAAAATTTAAAATTGTCCTTCTCAGCTATGGACCATTGTTAAGGAGGACACTTTATATGATGTGTGAGTAGATGAAAAGGGTTTTGCTAATGTCCATGGTAATTGATTGCCAGCTAAAAATTAAAGTGAAGGAGTTACAAACTTGGTCAAAAGTGTCCTTAAGAAGGACGGTCCAAGCTCAGAAGGACACTTTTATAATGCATATCACATAGTTATTATATATAACCATTTTATCTTTAAAGTTTACAAAACTGTCTTTCTCTGTAATGAACCATTGTTTAGGTGAACAATTTAAGTAATGTAAATGACTTGAGCTCTTTTGATAGCCTTTTTACTAGAAAATTAGTTAAACATTCAATTGAAGGTGTTAGATAATTGGTCAAAAGTGTCCTTTTGAAGGACACTTTTATAATGCATAAAAGATAGATATGTTTACATATAACACCTAGATGATATGCATTATCAAAGTGTCCTTCTGAGCATTGGACCTTCCTTCAGAAGGACACTGTATACAAAGTCTGTAACACCTTCACTTTTATGATTAGCCATAAATCAAATACCATGGACATTAGTAAATCACTTTCCATCCTATTGCACAGAAACTATAGTGTCCACCTGAGCAATGGTCCATTGCTGAGAAGAACACTTTGATAATTTGAGCTACCCATGTTATACAGACTTATACTCCTACTGATATGCTTTATAAAAGTGTCTTCCTCAGCATCGGCTAATGCTCTAAAGGACACTTGGTGCCATGTAAAGCCAGATAGAACTTGTTTTTGATTGTATTTAAGGTATAAATCCCATATTTGAAAAATAAATTTCTTTTAATTATCATTATTCAAGGTAAAACATTCTGGCCGATTCCTTTGGATCACAAAATTTTACTACATCAAAATTTATAATAAATTGTAAAGTATATTGCAACAAATGGTTTTGTTAAATACATAGCATTAAGCCATTAAATATATGAAAAGCAAGAATAATATTTTTATAACATATAATTAATATATTGAACTGCCAAATATCTTTTTATTATTATGATTAAAGTATAGCATTCTGCCAGATGTATTTGGAACATGAGATTCAACAATAATACAATAATAGATATAAAACTGGTAAAGATTAGGTCATTATATTATTATTATGAAAAGATAAATATTATCCCACATATATGTAAAAAGTGCAATATCTGAATTTTTATAATTTAGGCTATCACCATGAATATGATTTAGTGAAATTTAACAATTTTAAAAATACAATTTCTTAACATTCATCACATTTGAATTTTAAATAATGTTTCCTAAGTATCATATTGATGGGTTAATCAATACATACTCTAGCATAAATATAGGTGGGATAAAAAAATTAATACCATTGATTTTCAAAGTTTCAAAAACCTATTAACATACAAATTGAAGATGTTACAGCCTTGTTTATGCTACGTTTCACCCACTGGCACAAACATGTTTCTGACCATCGGTAAAAGAATTTATAGGAGCTAATAATTTAGAATTAAAGGGTTAACAAAGTATCTTGTTAACCTTTCTACAACAAATTTGATGCGGTTGAAAATGATTTTTATAATGTATAAAAAATACACAGGTATAAATATAATACCTAGATCATATTTTTTTTGAGTGTCCTTTTCAGCAACAGACCATTTCTCAGGACACTTTAGGAAAGGTATAAGTAGATGGAAAGGGTTTTGCTAATGTCCATGGTATTTTATTGCTGGCTAAACATTAAAGTGAAGGTGTTACAAACTTGGTCATAAGTGTCCTTCTGAAGAATGGTCCGGTGTTCAGAAAGACACTTTTATAATGCATATCATATAGGTATTATATATAACCATTTTATCTCTAAAGTTTGTAAATTTGTCTTTCTCAGTGATGGACCATTTTCCAGGTGAGCAATTTATGTACTGTAAATTGTATGAGCTCTTTGAATAGCCTTGGTACTGGAACATAGGTTAAACATTAAATTAAAAGTGTTACAGACTTGGTCAAAAGTTTCCCTCTGAATGATGGTCCGACGCTCAGAAGGAAACTTTTATAATGCATAAAAGAAAGATATGTATACATATAGCATTTAGATGATATAAATTATAAAAGTGTCCTTCTGAGCATCAGAATGTCTTTCAGAAGGACACTTTTGACCAAGTCTGTAACACCTTCATGTTTATGGCAAGCCAACAATCAAATACCATGGACATTAGAAAAACCCTTGCCATCCTATTGCACAGAACCTATAGTATCCTTCTGAGAAATGGTCCATTTCTGAGAAGGACACTTTGATAATTTGAGCAACTCATTTTCTACAGACTTATACACTCAATGATATGCTTTATAAAAGAGTCTTTCTCAGCATCAGCTAATGATAAAATAGAGACTTGGTGCCATGTAAAGCCAGATACCACTGTTTTTTTATTTTATTTAAAAAATAAATCTCATATTTGAAAAATGCATTTTATTGAATTATTATTATTCATGGTAAAAAAATATGTGCAAATCCTTTGAAACACAAAAAAATACTACCTCAAAATTCATAATAAATTGGAAAGTATATTGCAACACACAATTATTAATAAAAACATAGCATTAAGACATTTAATATATGAAAAGTAAGAATAATACTTTATTAACATATCATTAATATATTGAACTGCCAAATATACTTTTATTATTATGATCAAAGTATAGCATTCTGCAGGATGAATCTGGAACACCAGATTTAACAAACCTGCAATCATAGATAATAAACTGGTAAAAAGAAGTTCATTATATTATTATTATGAAAAAATAAATATAATCCCACACATATGTTGAAAGTGTGATATCTTAATTTTTATAATTTAGGCCATTAACATAAATATGATTTAGGGAAATCTAACAATTTGTAAAAAAAAAATGAAAGGCTCTGTCACAGCTAGATCAAATACTAACAAACCAAAAGTCATTTTCAATAATGAAAATTATTAAATAAAATTAAGGAATAATAATAAATTATGGGCACCTTCCATAATTCTACACTCATGATACCCTCTGCTCAAAAATGAGTGCACAAATTTTTTTAGCGGTTGCTTGACCACTTCTACCAACCCCCACACTACTAGTCAAGAATGAAAATTCATGAGTGGAATTGCAAATTTTGCTTGTCACTGTTTTCATATGCAATATTCATTTCATATTGCATGCCAACTTTTTTGCATCTCAGGCCCCCCACACTACTAGCTGAGTATGAAAATCTATCAGTGAAATTGCAAGTTTAGAATGCCACTGTTAATTATGCATTATTAATTTTCATATTGCATGCCAACTTTTTTGTATCCCAGTAGGCAATCTCATTTTGCAATCAACCTGAAATACACAAATCAAATACAACAAATGATTATTCAAACCAATTTGGCACAATGATTTTGGGGCACATAGACATGATAAAATATACATATCTCTTATATATTTTTTTCCTCAAAAGCTTTATGCAGAGAATAAAAATGAGATGGACAATAAATAAGTAAATTACTGAGGATATTAATTTTTTACATAGAGTCTTCCATATATGAAGTTATATAGATAATGCTAACAGTTAAAATGTGCTTTTTAAACTTGATGAAGAATTTCTGCTAAGACCTAAGAAGACAGACTAATACTAGCGCTGATGCTAGCCTTAAACGGGACTTACTATGCTGGTTTACAAAAGTGAGACTAAATAGACTGACTAGGTTGGGGCTACCAACAGTGAGGGAAGACAAGACTGACTATGATAGATACAGCAGTGAGACAAGAGAGTAACTAGATTACTAAATAAGTTGTCCCATGAGGAGTGCTCCACAGCGCTTGCCCCATATAACCCCCTTATGCAGTATATGCTCTTCCGCCTCTCTCCAATGCATAGCACCCAAAGCGCTCTGCCTCTTCACATCTCAGCCAAATCCTAACATTACCCCCTCTTTTACTCCTCCTGCCCCCTGTGCTCCTTCTCAAAATCCCTCAACTTTCCCTTTGCATTCATTAAATTTTCCACTGGTTCCCAAGACCTATCTCCAACCCCCTGTCCATTCCAATGCACTAAGTACTGAACCTTTCCTATGTACACCCTCTTTGAAACAACCTTTTCCACCTCAAACTCCTCTTCATTCCCCATCTGTATTGGTGATGGTGGCTCTTCTGGGCGTCCTGGAATCGTATCTTCCCTGTGCTCTGTGAGTAATTAAATATTAAAAACTGGATGTACTTGCCTCATTGAGATTGGTAGTTCCAGTTTGTAAGCCGAGTCAGATACTTTGTTCTTGACTTTGAATGGCCCCACTCTCTTGTGATCTAGTTTAGCACTGGGGTGTAATGTGGACAGAAAACGTGAGCTTAGCCAAACATTGTCACCTACCTGTAGCATGCTGTGTTGTGTCCTTCCTTGATCATGATGATGCTTCATTGCTTGTTGGGATAGCCTGAGTGCCGCTTCCAGTTCTTGACGTATACTCAGTATCTTTTGGATGCGCTCTTCAGCTTCAGGGACTTGTAATGTGAATGAGGTACCAATTGAGAATGTTGGGTGATACCCATAGTTTGCCTAGAATGGTGACATTCCTATTGCAGCAGGTGTCCGGTTATTGTATGAGAATTTGGCAGGAGTTAATAGCTGTACCCAATCATCTTGCTGATAGTTAATGAAGTGGTGCAGATATTGTTCAATTGCCTTGTTCACTATCTAAGATTGTCCGTCAGTTTGTGGATGCCATGCTGTTGACAATATGGGCTTAATGTTCAGTTGCTCATACATTGCTTTTAAAAACTTAGATTTGAAGGTACTTCCCCTGTCTGATACTATACTGTCAGGAAATCCATGAAATTTCCACACATGCGCCACCATCAAGTCTGCAATACCCTCTGAAGTAACCTTGGTAGTTGTAGAGATAAAGTGCGCCATCTTGGTGCAGCAGTAAACTACTGTGAGGATAGAATTCTTTCCTTGTGACTAGGGTAGCTCCACTATAAGATCTTAGGAGAGCTCTTTCAATGGCTGTTTTGCAATGTTTAGCGGGGTGAGTGGTGTTGTTTTTGTACTGACCTTCTTCCTCTGACATGAGTTGCATGCCACTACATAGCGCTGAATGTATGCCTTCATATACTTCCAGAAGAAGTTGCGATTTACCAGCTCCACAGTCTTCAGAGGTCCTGGATTCCCTGCCATTGGGGAATTGTGCCTTGATTTAACCACTTGCCTATTGATCTCTTCATCATTTGGAAACAATATCCTCCCATTCCAATATAGCGCTTCCCCTTCTAGGTGATACTCCTCCAATCTGTTCCTTACCAATACCTCCTTTGATAGCAGCACCTTCACTAGCTCCTGCACTCCCTTATCTTTTTCCTGTCTCCTCCTTACCCATTCCATCAGCTCCTCATCCGCCAATTCTGCATCATCTAGGACTACCCCCTGATCATGGTCCCCCTTCAATAAAGTTGCGCCAACCGTATGTAGCTGATCCAGTGCTGGGCGCAAATCAGGACAGCGTGATAGCACATCAGGTTTGCCACTTTTCTTCCCTGGTCTAAATTTAACAACAAAATTAATGCTACTCAGTAGTTCTGCCCAGCGCGCTTGTTGGCAAGTCAACTACTTTGTGGTCAGGAAGGTTTCCAGGTTTTTGTGATCCATGTAGATGATAACTTGTAGTCTGTGAGGCCCTCCTTCCAAGTAGTGGTGCAAGGTGTGTACCACTTCTACTAGTGCAAATAGCTCCTTATCATAAATTTCATAGTTCAATTTGGCGCCTAGCAGTGTGCATGACAAGTATGCTACTGGGTGCAGGACATTTTTGGTATTGTATTGGTATAAGACTGCACCAAGTGCAAAATCTGAGAAGTCGCATTCCAGAACAAATGGCTTCAATAAGTCAGGGATGGAAAGAATAGGGGCTGTGACAAATTTTCTTTTTAGGTAGTTGAATTCATCTTGTTGGCTACTTGTCCAAATGAACATGGCTTCCTTCTTTTTGAGGTCGTGCAATGGCCGACAGATATGAGAGTAATTCTCAATAAAACAGCGGTAAAAATTTGCAAAGCCTAAGAAAGATTGGAGCTCCTTTACTGAAATTGGTGTTGGCTATTCTGTTACTGCCTTTACTTTCTCCTGATCCATTTGCACCCTATTCTTTGAAATAATCATACCTAGATAGGGCATTTCCATCACTGAGAAGACACATTTTTCTGGTTTTAACCACACCTGGGCCTCCTTTAAACGCCTCAGACAGTCCCTCACACGTATCTGGTGTTCCTCCATTGATCTGGAGTAAATCAAGATGTCATCTAAATACACCGCCACATCTATCCCTATTATGTCTCTAAAGATGCTGTTGGTGAAATGTTGAAACGTGGCAGGCGCATTACATGGACCAAACGGCATTACCAACCATTCAAAATGACCAAATTTAGTGCTGAATACCAGTTTGTGTTCATTGCCTCTTTCACCTGTATGTTATGGTATCCTGCCCTACAATCTAAGGAGGTGAAGATCTCTGAACCTTGAAGACTATCAATTAGCTCACTAGTGAAAGGAAGGGGATATCTGTTTTTTACCATCAGCACATTTAACCTCCTGAAATCCATACAAGGTCTTAACGACCTATCCTTTTTTCCTGCAAAGATTACAGGGGCAGCCCAGGGAGATTTCAATTCTCTGATGAAACCATTCTTCAAATTTTCATCAATCATCTCTTTTAGCACTGTTGACTACAAGATTGAGAATGGGATTATGCAGCTAAATTGAGGTGTTGCGCTATGGTAAGGTAAACTCTTACAGTCGCCTTGCTGTAAGCAGAATCCGGAGGAGATATGTGGATTTAGTGGAAAACTCCGTCCTTCCAACAAAAATAACAAGGTAGGTGTTCTAAATTGCTAAGCTACCCAGTCTAATTAGATCAGATGAAAAATTAATACTGAAACTCTTGAAATATTTAACACTTATTGAGATTTAAATAAAAGTGGCTGTTGAGAAAGAAATACTGATTACAACATTTAAGGTGTACCAGTGAAAGATCTGAAAAGATTGACTTTTATGTTTTTATAATAATTTGAATTTTTATGAGACAGCAATAATCAAGTCCCAGTGATGAAGACCTTTCTAAAGATACCCTGTATGAAGTGTGAGTTAAATTGTTGAGTAGTATTTTTAAAATGTTATATATAAAATATAAAGTTATAAGGGTATTACAATTTTATTTAATTTGTTGAGTAATAAAAATGAGACCGTGGTGGTTGAAGATTAAGCTGTATGATGTATGATGATTGTAAGATGATGCCCAATGTTGAGTCTGAGAGGCTCTTAAGTATACCTAGTCACGTGCCTAAGTTTCCCCTCCAGAGCTCAGCCAGAGCCCATCCGGAGTCCAAGCGGAGTCCGTCCGGAGTCCAAACGGAGTCCGTCCAGACCTCTGGACTCAATTAGAACCTTTAAAACTATGATAAAAAATCTAGAAAAATTACACATGATAGAGCCACTCCCCCTTTACATTCCCAACTAATTTTCGTAGCCTGCGCAGCTCTACTCACCCCGTGAAAATTCATCAAAGTTAGGTATTTTTCTAAAAAACATAAATATTTCTATAAAACTTTAAAATTCATTTAAAAATATAAGAAAAATAGTAAAAATTCTGGGAAAATTTCCCAAGGTTCTTGAGTGACTCTACTTGATACCTATAAATTTTTCAGACTGTAAAAATAAATTTTCTTTGTAAAATAAATTGTTTTTGCGTAGGCATTTTCTTTTGACCAATTTCTTCATATTTAAAACTCAAATAAATTAAATAAAACCCTTGTATAAAAATAATAGCACCAATCTTGCACACCGTAATAACTCCATTTACGTATTTAGGTGCCATACTAAACTTTAGGCTACCACATCCTCCCTCCAATTGAGAATGTCCTCATTATTTAAACTTTGCATAAGTGATTGAGCAATTTCAAAAGAATTATCTTTTCTAATAAAATAATTTGATAAATTTGTTTTAGCTGGTCTTCTTTTAATTTTTTAAAATAAAAACGTTGTTTCTTCTTCTCTGGCTTGATATAAAATAAAATAAAATCAATCTTGTGATGATTCCACTTCTGAGAGCAAGGTTTGAATCCCTTCAGACTCCCATTAACCAGTCTTCCTTCATGTCACAGCATTGAGAGAGTGGATCTTCCTAATGAGCCGAATACTCCTGATTCCAATCTCATAGGGCCCCCCACTGAGCTGAATTCTATGATTCCAATCTCGCCATAAGGTCCTCCAAGCTTCACACCAAAAATGGCCTAACAATGAGGCACTAAAAAAAATCATTCCCTAAAATCCAACTACCATCCTAACTTCTGATTCCTTCATCACAATTTTCAAACTTTGCTATACAGCAAACCCATAAAATACTTTTGCCAGGCTTCCAATAATAATAATATTAACTTTAGACCATGTTAAAGCGCCACAAATTTCTACACCTTTCAAAAACATTACCTTGGCCACACATGTGAGCATGTCACACGCCACATGACACTCGAGGCGAAAGCAGCTCATTAAATCAATAATATTGAGTCTTAAATCTATACTCGAAGGGCAGAAAGCAATTCTCCATAGCAACTGCGATTCCCCTTTGTGTACTTACTATTTAACTGCGCTAGCCTAAACTCTAAATCTAAATTAGTCAATCTCCCAATGGGGTGCCTTAGTCTCCCTTTCAATAAGCAACACACAGCGCTAGGTTCAACGAAATAGTACAGTAGTAGTTTTTCATTAAAGTTTTGTTAATTAATTAAAAAGGGGTAAATTGAGCATGGACGGATATTTAGCGAAGAGGGTCTAAGTGTATGTTAGTAATGGTCAATGGAATGGGAATGGTGCAATGGAAGGGAGGTCAATGCGAGGAGGAACAAAGGATATAAAAGGGGTTGGGTATTTGGTTTGATATTCCTTAGAATTGAATTATAAATCGTATTTACATTAATAGTGGTAAATCTTTAAAGTTAAATAATTGTTATTGTATCTTTCTTTTATTCTCTCAATATTCATCTCTAAATCCTAAATCTTTGATTATTGAGTTTCCAACCCTTCGTGAGATCTTAAGAATTCCTATTAACTTTGAAACTATTTTATAATTCTTCTCGAACAAACCTCGAACCTGTAGCTCTTACTTCGAGTGACCTTCAAACCACTTCCTCGAATCATTCCTCTGTGCTTCGAAGAAGTTTCTAAGTCCCTCATCTCACTTTCAGGAACATCCTCGACCTTGTGCGTAGGTTGTCCGGTGACAGAGCAATGGGGAAACCCTTGGTTTTTGTTCCAGGTCTGGTGGTGAAGATTTCCTGAAGATCCCTCAAGTTGAAGGTGGAGCGGCAAAGTATGAGTAGGTAGCACAGAAGATTAGGCCTGTCGATTACCCTATGCCTGTGGGTTTGAATCCGCCCTTGAAGAGACCTCCTTTTTCAAGAGATCTGTACTGTACTCCTTTGGTGAAGAATCCTCCAGAATTTGTAGAGACGGCTAGGGTGACCGTGGAAAGGTTGAAAGTTGTTAATTTTGGACCTGATGGGTGGTTGTCTGAAGAAGAAAAGAAGTTGTTGTTGCACGTTATTTTGCTAAGGGAAAAGGCTGTGGCTTTTGTTGAGGAGGAAAGGGGTGTATTGAAGCACTCTTATGGGGAACCTTACTTGATTCCTGTGGTTTGTCATGAACCTTGGCAAATCAAACCTATTCCGATTCCAGCCGCTATTAGAGAGGATTTTGTTGAGATTGTTAGGGAAAGAGTCAGGACTGGGTTATACAAACAATCGACATCCAGCTACTCAAGTCCGGTTTTCTGTGTAAAGAAGCAGAATGGGAAGTTGAGGGTGGTTCATGATCTTAGAGCCTTGAATAGAGTCACTATCAAGGACGCTGGTATGCCACCAAGTGCAGAGGATTTTGTTGAAGCTTTTGCTGGAAGGGTGTGTTATGGTTTGGGTGATATTATGGGTGGTTATGATGAGAGGGAACTACATACAGATTCAAGGCCTCTCACAACTTTTGAGACTCCTTTGGGAAGATTTCAGCTCACTAGGTTGCCTAAGGGAGCAACTAATTAAGTGGCGGTATATCAAGCACAAATGGCTTGGATTTTGCAGGATGAGGTTCCTACTCATGCTGGTATTTTTATTGATGATGGTGGAATTAAAGGACCATCCACTGATTATGGTAATGAGGTGTTAGCGGAGAGCCCTGGCATAAGGAGGTTTGGGTGGGAATATGCAATAACTCTAGAGAGCGTGTTGTTTAGGATTGAAGAGGCTGGTTTGACCATTTCAGGGTCAAAATTCTGTTGTTGTGTTCCTGCTTTGGAAATTCTGGGTCATGTGGTATGTGAAGAGGAAAGGATTATGGCGAAGAAGAAGATTAATAAAATTCAGTCATGGCCAAAGCCTAAAAATACTACTGAAGTCAGGGGATTTTTGGGTGTATGTGTATATGTCAGGATTTTTATTAAGGATTTTTATTTTTTGGCTTCACCTTTAAGGAAGTTGACCAGAAAAGATGCAGATTGGGAATGGACTGAAGAGTGTGAAGAGGCTTTTCAGAAGTTGAAAAAGGTTGTTGGTGAAGATATTGTTCTTCACAAGTTGGATTATGGTGTTGGTGCTCAAAAAATTTATCTGGCAGTGGACTCAAGCTATATTGCTGCTGGTGCTGTTTTGTCTCAGGAGGATAAGACTGGGAGGTTCAGGCCAGTAAGATATGAGTCTGTGGTGTTTAATGAGGTGGAATCTAGGTATTCTCAACCTAAGTTGGAATTGTGTGGTGTAGCAAAAATTTTAAAGAAGCTACAGACAGTTTTGTGGGGGCAGAATTTTGAGCTGCAGGTGGATGCAAAATCTTTGGTTCAGATGACCAATATGCCTAGTCTTCCAAATGCTCCAATGACTAGGTGGGTGGAATTTATCCAGCATTTTTCTTTTGAACTGGTACACAAACCAAGCAAAACTTTTACTATGCCTGATGGATTATCAAGGAGGCCACCTACAGATGAAGATTCTGAGGCTGAAGAGTTCGATGAAGATGTTCCAGTGGTTAGGGCCAGCACAAAGGGTGATAAAGATTTTTCTGACCTCCCCCAAGAGGTTAAACTGGATGGATCTCATCTTGATTCTGGTGATTGGGATGTTTTTGTTGACAAAGATGGAGTTGTTGTTTGGGACAGCTCAAAATTGAAAAAGGGTGTTTTTGTTAGTGAACTAGATTCTCACAAGGCTCAGTGGAAAGAGAAGGACGTGCCAAAATTTAAGGATTGGTGTCCTGGTTGGGCTGCTCAATTGGCTCATGTTCACACTGGTGATTTTAAAGACAGAGTTGTACCCATGGATGTTGTTTTGTTGGATTTTGAAGATGAGACCTGGGGTCATTCTGGGTTTTATTTTATTATGGTGGAATATCTGTTGACCTTGGAGAGGCCAGATAGATGTGATGATGATACATGGTTTGAAATTAAGAAGAAGAGTCCTGGATTTTATGTGTCAGGAAGAAGGTTGATAAGGAGGAGACATCCAAATCCTCAAGTTGTGGTGACTCAGAAGAAGGGTCAAAAAGTTGTGTTGAAGTCTTTTCATGAAGAACTTGGTCATAGAGGCTTTGGGAAGACTTATAGAAGAGTAGCAGACAGGTTTTGGTGGCCAGGTATGAAGTTGGCTGAGCAGGGTTGGGTTCAATCTTGTGAAGAATGTCAAAGAAGAAGTCACTTGAAACCTAAAGAGGTCAGCCGTGCTAGTGGTGAAACAACTATTTTTGGAAGAGTCAGTCTAGATGCTGTCCATATTAAAGAGGGCAGGTATAAATAATTAATTGTTGCCAGGGATGATTTGTCTGGTTGGGTTGAGGCAGTGCCTCTGGTTAATTTGACTGCCAAGAAAGTGGCAGAGTTTTTGAAGAAGGAGTGGATTTATAGGTATGGGTTGATGAAGTTGGTGACTGTTGATGGCGGGCCAGAGTTTGGTGCCAAATTTAAAGAAGCTGTGGCTAGTGTTGGTTCTAAAGTTAGAGTGGTTACACCTTATTATCCTGAAGCTGAAGGCATGGTTGAAAGAGGCCATCAAGTTATATAAAAATGCTTTGGTAAAGATGTGTGGGGAGAGTGCTGAAAAGTGAAGGAATTATTTACCCTTGGTTTTATTTGCTGATAGGGTCAATGTGAAGAGGTCAACTGGCTATTCTCCTTACGAGTTAATGTTTGGTCAGAAAGAGGTTCTACCAGTGGACTTGGAATCTGTCTCTTATCTTGGAATTGATTGGGATGATGTGCACTCAACAGAAGAATTTCTCTGTGCCAGGATGCAACAGTTCGAATGTAGAGAGGAATTTCAAGAGAAGGCATACTCTAGAATGATGAAGTTTAGGACTCAATCAGTCAGGTACTGGGACAAGAAGTTGGCTCATATACTCAGGAATCCCTTGATACCTGGTTGTTTGGTTTTGGTGTATAATAGAAGTTTGGAGAGTCAGTGGGGAAAATTTTTTGCTGACAGATGGAATTGACCTTACAGAGTCAGATCTCAGGCATCTGTAGGTTCTTATGTTTTAGAAGAGTTGGATGGTGCAGTCTTGAAAAAGAGAGTGGCTGCAGACCAGGTGAAGAGGTTCTATCCCAGAGGCACTAGGCATGTAGAAGATTGACTCCCCAATGAGGATAAACTATGGAACGTTTTTTAAATTTTGGTTTTTGGTGTTGCAGAGCAAATTTTGTGTTGGAAACTTTTTTTAGAGGGTACCCATGGGCAGGGCCTCTAGATTTTGCCTTGGAAAGTGTGGGGGTGACTGATGGGCTGGCTGCTCTATCAACAGTTACCCCAGATTGTCTGTTTCCAGCCCTTTCTCTTAATTTTGTTGAACCCTAGCATTGGTTTCTTTTCACAGGTTTTAGTCCTCTATGACTCTAAACTGGAATTTCCTTTGGTCTTCAAGTGCCGGACTCTTCACTTTTATTGGTTTTTGTTTATTGTGTTGGATGTTGTGTTTTGTTGGTTAGAAGGTACCCAGGGGGGGCTTTTAGATTTTATTTTGGCAAGTGTGGGGGTAACTGATGAGCTGGCTGCTCTGTAGAACAGTTACCCCAGAATGTCTGTCTCAAGTCATTTGTTTTGTTCCAGTTGAATTTTAGTTCTGTTGTTTATTATTCAGGTTTCAAGTCCACTATGACTTTAAACTGGTTGGGAACTGGCTTCTTTATCTTTGGTTCATTTGGATTGGCGGTGTATCACTGGTGGTCTCCCATCATTTTTACTTATTGGAGGGAGCCCACCAAGTGATCATTTCTATGGACTGGACATTCTCTTATTGGACCAGCTATGGAGCTGGACTGTCTTTGATTCTGTAGTTATGTTTTTCTGGATAGTAGTTTTAGATTTTTTTCTTTTTTTCTTTTTTTCTTTTAATTTTTTTATGGGGTTGTTAAAATTATAAAATCAAAAATATAGGGTGTTACCACATCAGGGTCACCTGGATGTGGGCAAGCATTGGTGGGGAAAGGCTCATCCATTGGCCAGGCAATGCTATTCTAACATTTTAGTTTAGTTTATTTTTATTTGCTTTATTTTCAATTTTTATTTTTATTTTTTTATTCTCATTATGACTCTTAATTTATGTTTCTTATTTCAAATTTTTTTAAATTATTTAAGGTGTATCCACATCAAGGTGCACTTGCATGTGGGCAAGGTATCAAGGGATCAGCTCATCATTTGGCGGGGGGATACCATTTGTATTATATTTTATATTTTTTTTTATTTCATTTTTTTTATTTTATTTTATTTATCAATTTTTAATTTTAGTATATTAGTAAAAAAAATAAAGTAAAAAGAAAAAAAAAATTAGAATTTATAGTTATTAATTGTTTTTTATTATTTATTTATTATTATGTTTCTAATCTTTTTGCAGGAGCTCATTGTCTGGATGATGAAGCTTCTGGAGGCTGGTCTGGATTATGATGTTGTTTTTGTTTTTTGTTAGGGTTGTTGGAAGCACTATGTTATTTGAAGTGCATACTTCTGGAGAGATTATATGGATTGTAATGGGCAGGAATTGGATTAGAGGGAAGTTCAGAGGAGGAAGAAGAAGATGCAGGAATGGAGTGCTGGAAGGTGTGCTTAATGATCCTAGACATCTTCCAGTGGTCGTCCAACAGGCGCTTTCTCAGGGATTTTTCAAAGTCATTCAAAGGTCCATGGAGGGCAAAGGATTTTAGCATGTTGGAACACATTGTTCTTAGGTTTTATTTCATGTCTCCATAATCCAGGGCCAAAGAAGTTTCTAGAGGTTGGCCAACTCCAATAGCAGATTCAGGAGGAGGGGTGCCAACTAGACAAGAAGAATTGGATCAGTAATTATTTTTTGTTGAAGAAATGGGATGAATTAATTTGGTACTTACAGATTGGAAGCTCATCAAATTTGTAAGCATCCAGAATTAGGACTTCTGAAGAATTCAGAATGGTCATAGTAGGTGGATCAATCAGGGAAAGATATGTATTCTCTTGGTCTTCTTCTGAAAGATTTTGAGAAGGTGAACTAGGAGGCTGATGTTCCTGGGGCCTAGTTTGAGCAGTGGGATTGTTGTTGTTGTTGTGGTTGATATTTCTGTTGGATTCAGCTGGAGGAGGTGCTGGTGATGGAGTACCAGGGTTGTTAAAAGATGGAGCGGAAGAGGGTGATTTAGAAGCAGATTGATCTCTTCTGGATGGAGCTTTTGAGGGAATGGAACTGTCAGAAGAATAGTTGGCTGACAGAGGAGAGGTGTAGTTTTGTTGTCTTGACTGGGGACAAAGTTGTTGCTTTGGTGCAGTGTTGGGTGCTCTGATTTCTTCCTGGGGTCCTCTGGCAGGTCTCCTAGAAGTTTGGGAAAATTTGGAGTTTTTGGACCTTGGAAGGGTTGGCTGCATTACTCTGGGAGCAGTGGGAGGTAATTGTGTGGAGTTGTTTTTGTTGATTGGTTGAATTTGGCTGTTTTCTGGTTGTTTTTGGAGGTTTTGAGCCTGATTTTCACTGTCTAGTGAGGTGGGCGGGCCGCCTGGACGCAGTCTAGAAGCCTAGGAGCTGATTTTTAAGCTTTTGGAGCTAATTTAGCAGAGATAAAAGCAGTTTCTTGGGAAGCTAAGGCTGGTCTTTTGGGAAGAGTTCTGGAAGCTGAGCTTCTGGATCTTCTGGAAGGTGCTTAAGATAAAGAGGAAGAAGAAGGACCAAGCTCTGGGGATCTAGTAGGGGATCTGGAGATGTATTTATGAGAAGGTGAAGGAGGAGGAATAGGGTAGTTGGTATCTCTGTCACATTTTTTCTTTTTGGAGTAGCAGAATCACAAGCCCTGTTGTAGAATTTGGCTTCAGGAGTTGGAAGAGTGAATTTGCAAGGTCTGCACATGTGGATTCACTGTTTGCAGGCATAGTCCTTGGGAGCAGTGAAGCAAAGAAGAGTAGAAGGGTTAACATCAGGAGATCCAGCCATGATCTGTGGTGAGAAAAGATGATGGAAAGAGATAGGAAGTAGATTTTTGTCAGTGATGGGTAGATGATGAAGTGAAGGTGAAAGTTCAGCAGGTTGGCTGTAGAGGTGTTCTGTATGAAATTGGCTGCGTCTATTTTATGCAAAATTCTGTTAGTCCGTCAAGACTTTAAACTGAACACTATGGCAGTCCATCAAGACTTTAAACTGAAATCTGGTTTTTTGGCAGTCCTCCAAGACTTTAAACTGGCTGGTTTCAAGAGTTTATCGAGATTAGTCCATCAAGACTTTAAACTGAACACTGTGTTAATCCCCCAAGACTTTAAACTGGGGATTGTTGTTGGTTGAGTCCCCCAAGACTATAAACTGAGGAATGGGTTTTGTTGTTGGAGTTGGTTTTGAAAGATTGGTGGAGGGTATCCACAGGGGGAGCCTCCAAATTTAGCAAAGGCAAGTTTGGGGGTAATTGATGGGCTGGCAGCTCTATTTAAAATTACCCCAGAATGTTAGTTTTTTCTCTGTGTCTTAATGTGGTTGATCTCTGGTTCTGGGTTTATGATTTAGGTTTTGAGTCCCCCAAGACTTTAAAATGAGGGTTTTTGAGTCCCCCAAGACTATAAAATGAGGATGGTCCCCCAAGACTTAAAACTAAGGGTTTTTTGTGGTTACATCCTATAGAGGGTGTGGTCAATTTTTCTTTTCTGAATCAAACTCAAGTACTAGTGGAATTACAGAGGGAATCAAGTGATGAAATGAAGTGTTCAGAATTAGTCTTGAACTGGTGAATGAGGTGTCTTCTGCTCTCAATGTCCTGTGGATCTCTAGCAGGAGTGGATTGGAAGTAGTGAAGAAGAAGTTGTTTCTGTTGAGATGTGTGTTGTTGGAACTTGGCCTTGATAGTGGGCAAGTGGTTTGGTGTTGGTGGTGCAATGGATCCTACATTGTTATCATCACTATCAGAAGATGGAGGAACTGAGAAGTCATCAGTTTTAAAGTTGAAGGAAGAAATGAAAGTTCTTTACCATCAGATGGACCAAGGATGGTGGAACTAGTTGTTTTATGGGTTTTGGCACTCTTCTGGGAAGGGTGAAGCTTTTTGATTAATCTGGGTATAAGGATGGATGGCCTATATCTTTTGGTGCTGGCAGAAGATGGACCAGGTTGAGGTTAAGGTGAATCTGTTGCAGAAGATAATGGACAAGGTCTGTAGCAGAACTTCTTTCTGGAGTGGCAGACATCACAGGACGTTCTGTATGGATGGACAGGAGGTGTAATGGTGCAGATTAGATTATTGTCAATGCAGTATTGGAAAGGACCCATTTCAGAGGCAGATTTGGGAAGAAGGTTGAACATGGTGGTTTGATGAAGAAAGAATGTGGAAATTCTTAATTGGAGGGAGGATGTGGTCTTCCAACATTGGCAAGGGCCTTTGTTGTGTGATTTGGCGCTGTTTGTGCATGTCTTAATTGACATCTGTTATGGAATTGGGTATTTTTCTGGTTTTATTCCGTGGATATTGGGTCTGTGGGTATGTGGGTACTATTATTGAATAGCCCCGGTTTTTCTCTATATTTTATGTCTTGAGAACATTTTTCATATTCTAAGTTTTAAGGGGTCATTTCCTCATTTTTCATTTATAAAAGATAGCTGTTTAATTTTGTTTATCATGTTTTACGGGCTAACCTTAAGTCTTAGGGTTAAGTGCTTAGTACCCTTGGATAGAGCTAACTTTTCTCTATATTTCTTGTCTCAATGTTGTTATAGTGAAATTCCATGTTTTAAAGGTTTTAGTAGTTGTAGCTAATTTTTCTAGTAGATTAGTTGTTTTTATTGGGTTTCTGGCTTCAGGGAGGCCGGGCCGCTTCAGGCCGCACCTCTGACATCGGGCGGCCTGCCTGCCTATGTTTTAGAAGGTTGGGGAGCGCTTCTGGAGGGTTTTTTATTCAATTTGGCGGGTACAGGCGCCAGATTTGTGGGTGTGCATGGGCTCTTAGATAGTGGTCTGTGTTTACATAGTGAATAAGACACTTTGGGGCAACCTTAATTATCTTACAACCATCTGGAGGTGATATCCTTGTTCCTCACTCAGTTTTCACTGTTTTGTGGCCACAATTTGGCTGTGTTTTTTGCAAGTGAGTTCTTCATTTAACTTAACTTTGGCAACTGTTTCTCTGTTATAGTCTTGCAAGCTATAGCAAGTATTATTGCTGTCTCTGGTGTGGATTTTCAGCCTACATCAAGTATCTTTGCTGTCTCTGGTGTGGAAATTGGTCTACATTTCAGTTCTTTGGTCTGGTAGTCTGTCTGGTGACTACTTTCTTGGCTCATCAAGCAGTCAAGTGTGTTGAAAAGGGGCTTTAGAAAAACAGGAACCAACTTACTTTAGCAAGTAAATCTCACTCGATTTTTCTAAAGGGACAGGGGATTTTCTCTCTGGTTTTTCTCCAACTCCCTTGGTCAAGGCCTATAGCTAGTACTATAGGATTGTCTACAGCGGGTCTTCTAGAAGTAGAAGAAGAAGGTAGGAAAAAATAACAGCAGAGTTTACAAAGTAATATGATAGAGAGGAAACAATAGGATTTATAAAAATAATTGAATTAGAGATGAGAAATTGAACAACAAATACTAAGGACTGATACAACAATGAGCTTTATTGGCAAAATATTTTACTTAAGTAAGTGGATTCTTCTCTGTGCGGCTAACAATAATTATTATTAATAGACTTAAAGCAACCATAATTTATTTATTTAATATTTATACTAGATAGTTTGTAATACTAATAGAAATAAAAATAATAGTCTAATAAGTAGTTAAAATAATTTTAATGTAAGTGATGATCTACCAGAGAGGTTTCCCAAGCCCTTTTGTAGGCAAGAGGACCTTCTGGAGCGTTCCAATAGTATTTAAAAGAGAGTAAGATAATGTGAAACAAATAATTAAAAGAATTTAATTAAAAACATACAAAATAAACCCATGAATAAGAAACTACCTTTTCCCATCATAAAGTTTCAAAAAAAGAATAGAATTAATTTAACAGATAACTATGTGAGTATGAAAGTTGAGAACTGTGAGAAAGAAATCTAAAACAAGTAATACAAATAGCTGAAAAGGTTTAATTAAAACAAAAGGAATTCTTTTAACACTTTTAATAAATCTTTATTCATTATATGAAAATTTAATTTAATCATTTTAAATAATTCAAGTAATTTAATTATTAAATTAATTGAAACAACTAATTAATTTAATAAAATAACTTATTTAGAATGAGAAATTGAATTTATCATATCAAATAAATATTTTAATTAATCACCACGCAATATGGGGGGCGGACTATCTAGCAACTCGGCAACTTGAAGTCAGATGGAATTCAGATAGAACTCAGACTGAAGTAATACTGAACTTTCACTTGTAGTATCACACAAAAAATAATGGATCTATATTGAAAACATAGTGAAAGTGTAAGGATAACTGAATTGAAGCCAGAAAAAATCATTCCATGAGTCTACTCAATGCAAAGTATTTTTTGATGCAACTTATTAAAATAATACTTTATTAAATTAAGTTGATCAATAAAAATTGATTGACAATATTGTAATTCTTAAATACAATAATTTTATTAAAAACTTTCAGATTACATATAAAAAAATCAGTGACTATTTCTATTACCTACAACTGTTTTTATAGAATTGAAAACTATGTTTCAGCTAATATTTTATGGAAGTGAACTGTGTTCTTTGCCCAAAGAACAGAGTTCATCCTCCTATTTTCACACTCTGTTTGCACCAATCTCCATCCCTTTCAATTCTATCAACACATGCTTGTCTTCCCTCCCCATGCCTTTTGCTATCCTCCTAGCCCCATTGTATGTTATCCTCTTTTGATCCCCATTTCACCCCTCTCAACCTCTCCCAGACCCTTTTCTTCATTCAAAATGCGTCGGAACCCTTAATCTTCCCTCCCAACCTTTTTGCTACCCCATATACCCTTCCTCACCCCTCTCTCCAGGCTTTCTAACCCTTTTAGCCCCATTCCTCCCCTTTACTTCGCCTCCACAATCCTTGAACCCCAATTTCCTCCCTTTCAACTCAGTCCCTCTTTCTGTATATATAAATAAAGTGTTAGGGAGAAATGGGGAGGTTAGCAAACTGGAAGGAGAGGAGAGGAGAGGGGTAGAGAGGCGTGGAGAAGGAGAGGAAAATGTGGATAGGGGTTGAAGATGATGATGAAGGGAGTGAAAAGGTTGAGGAGAAGGATGAGGTGAGGATGAATAAATATCTCGAAGGGAAAAGAGTGGGTATTCTTGAGAGGAAGTAAAAAAAGACAATAAAAGAAGATAGTAATACAAAATAAATATACAAAAAATATAAAATATATAAAATATGTTACAAAGAGTGGGTACAGTAATTCCTTGAATCCTAAAAATCCACAACTCTTATACTTGTTATTGTCTTCATTTACTTAAATCTAATAAAAATCTACATTTTAATATTTTAAAAATTTTGAAGAAGAGGGGAAATAAATTTTAATAAATATTAGTATAAATTTTTTTTATTTAATAGTGAAATATAGTATGTCAATTGAATTTGAAAATTATATGTCTAAGTAAAGTCTTTGTAACATCATTTTTAAGATTTTTGCACCTTCTTTAGATATTTTAATGATTTATAATATTCAATATTATCTAGTCATAAAATAGTTATATAATTTTTTCAATTCTTGAAAATAATACAATAAATAATATAAATGCACAAAATAACCTTTCATGAACAAATTGTAGTTTCTCCATGTATTTCTGCCCAAAGAAACTTATATAGTAATGTCAGATGGTATCTTGCCATATCTGTACATTGGTGTTCTTTTTTTTAAAAATTGCAAAGAAACTGCTTAAATAGTTTAAAATATGTATTTTTCAGATTAATTTGAGTGTGATCTGCACTATATTAAAAATTCTATAAAAAATCTCATTCTTCATATCTCAAGATTTATTCAAAGTATTATTACCTTTATTTCATTAAATTTTCAAGTTGTATTCATGTTGAGTTCACCTGAATGTCAATATTTTTTCTTGGTGGTTTCATAACTGATTCAATGTGGGCTCAAAAAGATATGAATTAGGGTTCAAATTTGTGGAATTGCTAGCAAGTCCGCCCCCCATATTGCGTGGTGAATTTAGTAATTTAAGTGACACAATTAAGGATCAAGGAAGTGCTCAATACTTATGGATAGTATTATGTGATAAGTTGTATTCAATTTATATAAATTATATTATTGAAATTGTAATTAAAGTGTAAGTTAAATTTACACTTATAATATAAATTTAAATAATTTATTTATTTATTTAGAAATACATACAAAGTGAGCCATGATATTATAGAATATAATATTTGTTTATGTAATAAAACTTATTTAATAAAATTAAGTATAGTAATTATTTTATTTATTAATAAAATATTTATAAATTTATTTTAATAATTTATTGAAATTACATAATGTTATTCCTTTATATGATTGCAGTAATTTATTATATAAATTACTGGGCTCCTGAGATAGCCTGGCTGACAAAAATTATCTCGCTTTACATCACTTCATCTCCACTGGACACCCCACTCCTCAAAATTATCTCGCTCTCCATCCCTTCATCTCCATGGACACCCCAGCACACCCCTTCACCTCTACTTGATGCTTAGCCCCTCAAATTCATCTTGCTTGCCTCCCATTTTTCTCCAATTGACACTCCAACAAACCTTTTCAACTAAATGTGATTCCCCAAGCATCAACTCCACCTTGCTCTCTTCCCTTAAACCTACACTAGAAGAACCACCCCTCTCCTACACCTTGAGCTGACACCCCAACACCCAAAATTAGCTGGCCACCCTCTCCATAGCCTCTAACTAAAAACTCTCCACCTATACATCAAATATTCTCTTCTTCACTTCACCTCAAAGATATAAATTATCTTAAAATATTTAATATAAAAATTGTAAAGATGGATAAAAAAATTAATACAAAAATCTTAAAATAAGTCAATGATACAGATTACTTTTTGAAAATACCTGATATCATCTATGAAACTAGATATATGATTTAATAGCCCAAAAAAAAAAAAAATTAAAAATGAAAATTATTTGAAGAAAAAATCTAATAAATAAACAAATAATGAAATGATAAATAAAGAAGTTATTATATTTAACCACATTAAGAAACTCTGTAAAAATAACTAAATAGATGAAAAATAGTCATCTGTATAATCACAGTCTTATTTCTTAAAAGAATGATGTATATATGGGTTGGGTGGTCACTTGAAAAAAATTTTTCTTATTGAGCTCTACTAAGCAGGTGTAATTGTTATAACAAAATCAATCATATTTAAATTAACTAAGGTATATATTAAATGGAATTTAAAATCTGCACAAAATTAACATTTTCTAGGTATCACTACACAATATAGGGGGTGGACTTGCAAGAAAGTCCCCAACCTGAACTGAGATGGAACTCGGACTGAACTCATACTGAACCCATACTGAACTCTACTTGAACACCCATCTAAAAATGTCCAGATGAGTGGTGTTCATCCCTGATTTTATGGTTCCTTTGTCAATAGCTCAATGTGTGTTCAATCTGTGGTGAGTTTAGGTCCAAGGTTGTGGACTTGCTAGCAAGTCTACTCCCCATATTGTGTGCTGTTTAAATCATATATTGGGACAATAATTCAGAAAAAATGTGGTACATGATGATATATGTTGCTTGGGGTCTCATGAACACTTATTTTCTGCTTTAGTACCTTGAAAATATATTTAATTTGTCCACATCAATCAAGATTTATAAAAAAATTAATATTAATGAAATTTATAATCTGAACCTTTACTCATACATATCATTTTTGAAAAAAAACTATATTTCATAAATTTTGAATGTAACAGGACTGTAATTTTTGTATTCAGGAAACTTAAAAAATAATCAAGTCAAAAATTTTAAAATATTTTTGGGGAATAAATTTACTTTTTTACATCATTACAGCATGAATGATAACTATTGTCCCTTTTGAAATTTTTTTGTGCACTTTTTATACTTGTGTTGAATCTTTTATGATGGGTGTATCATACAAAAAAGCATAAAAACCCCTATTTAGGGCAGGAATAGGGCTGAGCCAGGAATAACAAGTAGCACAAAATTTTTGACAAAAATGCCAAGCTTTTAAGGTTCTACTGCATAAATAATTTTATAAATTAAAGTGACTGTCTGTCAGCTTTTTAGTTATTTTTACAGAGATACTTAATGTGGTGAAATATAGTAATTTCTTTATTCATCAGTTCATTATTTAATTATTTTTTAGCTTTTTTCTTCAAATAATTTTTATTTTTATTTTTATTTTTTGGGCTATTAAATCATATTCTAATCTCATAGACTATTCCAGGTATTTCCAAACAGTAGTCCATATCATTGAATTATTTTAATATTTTTGTATTAATTTTATTTATCCATCTTTACAATTTTTATATTACATATTTTAAGATAATTACTTTTTTTGAGGTGAAGTGAGGAAGAGAATATTGGATGTAAAGGTTGAGGGTTTTTGGTTAGAGGCTATGGAGAGGGTGACCAGCTAATTTTGGGTGTTGAGGTGTCAGCTCAAGGTGTAGGAGAGGGGTGGTTCTTCTAGTGTAGGCGCAGGGGAAGAGAGAAAGGTGGAGTTGGTACTTGGGGAATCACATTTAGTTGAAAAGGTGTGTTAGGGTGTCAATTGGAGACAAATGGGAGGCAAGCAAGATGAATTTGAGGGGCTAAGCAACAAGTAGAGGTGAAGGGGTGTGCTGGGGTGTCCAGTGGAGATGAAGGGATGGAGAGTGAGATAATTTTGAGGAGTGGGGTGTCCAGTGGAGATGATGTGATGTAAAGAAAGAAAATATGAAGAGTGGGGTGCTTATTGGAGACAAATGGGAGGCAAGCAAAGTGGATTTGAGGGGTGAGGCATCAAGTAGAGGTGAAAGGGAGTTCTGGGGTTTCCAGTAGAGATGAAGGGATGGAATGGGAGATACATTTGAGGAGTGGGGTATCTATTTGAGACAAATGGGTGGAAAGTGAGGTGTATTTGAGGGGTTGGGAATCAAGTAGAAGTGATGGTGTGAGGTGGAGTGTCTATTAGAGGAGAAAAGGTGGTGATCAAGGTGGATTTGAGGAAAGGGATTTTTAGTGAAGGTGAAGGGAGGGGAGCAATGCAGATTTTAGCGGTGGTGGAATTAGGGGCAACACAAGAAAAGGATAGAATCAGAAAATTATGTTAATTTATAAAGAAATAATTTAAAAAAAGGGACTAAACCATGAATGCAAAAATAATATAACTTACATTGCTTCAATTTATCTTCCTACAGATGGATGTGATGAAGGGAAATATGAAAAGAAATAAAAAATGACTGACCATAAATTGAATGGAAGTAGGAGCCATTAGAGAATCAGTGGGATGTGTGAGTATTCTGGTAGAGAAAAGAATCTCATCAAAGATGAGCACAGGAAAGGAAGGGGGTGAATGGCAGGAACAAAAAAAGAAAATTTGAGGGAATCAGGTAAAAAATTGGTAGTAGTTTTGACAAGGTCACTCCATGGTATCAAAAAGAATCACAACCAGGGTTCAAATCGGGACATACACCACAGAAAATTTGGAGGGGGGGGTATTGCTAGCAATACCCCTTTCTTAAACTCCATTGAGCCACAAATATATGCCTGAATTAAGCACACATCATAACCATGGACAAAATTTTTTGGCCTTACATTTAGTCAGAGATTTGTCAAAAATTGAGCTAAAGATGAACCTACATTGATCACCGTTTGATCTTGCAAAGTCCTAATTTGATCATGAGTTGAACTCCCTTTGAGCTCCCTTTGATGTAAAATAAGCTTTTGCATATCCAATATGTCAACTATTCACTTTCAAAAAGATTTGTAATGAATTTCACATGGAATAACAGAACTGAAACTAGTAATTTTGAGTAAATGGCTCCTCAAAATGATTAATCTACAATAAAATACCATCAAAATTCAATCTGATTACAGAAAGATTTTGGTAAAATGACTAATAGATATTTAAATTGGAAAATCATATTCCATTTCTCAATTTCAAATTCAAAATATAAATCCTCATTTCAAATGTGAATTTTGTATATTCCTCGCCTTGCTATCACTACGCAATATAGGGGGTGGACTTGCTAGCAAGTCCCCAACCTGAACTCAGACAGAACTCAGATGGAACTCAGAATGAACTCATACTATACTTATACTGAACTCTACTTAAAGATCCACCTAAAACTGTTCTGCTCAGTGGTGTTCATCCCTGATTTTATGGTTCCTTTGTCAATAGCTCAATGTTTGTTCAATCTGTGGTGAATTTGAGTCTAAGGTTGCGGACTTGCTAACAAGTCTGCCCCCCCTATTGCGCGGTGTATGTTATGAGTAATATTTGAGGTATTGTACACCTTTGTAAATATGGTGTTGTGCTGCTAGAAATTATCTCTGTTTGAAGTCAACTTTATTGAAGCTTGATTCCAGAATGATACATATTTTATAACTATTTTGAGAAAAATGTCACAAGTAATGAAGTTAGCCTTTTATCTGTCTTTTATTAAACCTCACTTAATCATACTTAAATACAAATTGACCCACAAAAACCTTATTCAAGATATTTTTTAGCCCAGGTTGATTAAAGATTGGAGAAAAATATTATTTTACATATCCAATATGCCTATTGATTAAATTTCTTCAAGATTACTTAAAATTCACATTAACATTAACTTTCACTGGAAACATTAAACACAAATCTTGAAAATAAAGTATGTAAAATCAAAATAAATCTAATAAAATATGTTTACAACAAAATTTTTTTTCTAGATTTATTGAAAAAAATAATTTTTCATTTGTGAAAATAGAAAAAATACTATCCATCCTGTATTTAGAATTTATTTTTAAAAATTTAATGTCCCCTCACTTTCAAGTTTATCATGTATTTCAAAAATTATATTTTTAATAATTTTGTTAATAGTACACCTGAGATATAAACCTTGGGGATATCAAAAACTAAATCATCAGCAAATTGATTATTTTTTATTGATATGAATTGAAATAATGATTGAAAAACACCATTAGAGCAAGTTTTTTTTTGAATAATTGGCATACTTTCTCATGTAAATTTTAATAAAATTAATTATTATTCTTACATAAGTTGCAGTGGATACATTTTAGCCCAAAAAGAATTAAAATTGACAAAATAAGACTTCTATAATTCATATTTAAAGATGAATTCACCCTTCATTATCTACCTGTAAGCTATTTTAAATTAAATAATTTCACAGTCAGTATATACTGATGTTATTTTTTCTTCTAAAAAAATTTATTATATAGATTAATAGTCATAAACAGTTGACATAGATGTTAATTTTATATAAGCAATCTTTAATGCATAAAATGATAAAACTATCTTTTATATAAAAAGTGATGTAGGAAAAAAATATTATTATATTTTTGATGCACTATCAATAAAATTGAAGATAGAGAATATCAAAAGTTTAAACTTAATTTCAATTTTGATATAATCATTTTATTTTATTTTAAATGAGTAGAAAACAGATTTTAAATCTCAATATATAACTTTAAATACCATTAGTTTGTAGATTTCAACATTTGAAACAATTAAATAAATATTTATGAAAGAATTTTACAATATTTACCCTTCTAAAAACTCATAAATCCAACTTCAAATCTTCTAACCTTCACAAGTAACCACAATGCATTCTGAAAATACTCTATATTTAAATAATTAAAGGTAAAAAAAAATTATGTTTTTATTTTTTATTTCAATTTTTAAAAAATAATATATATATATATATATATATATAATTTCTTAAAATGTCTAGGAGGGAACTTAATAGTGGTTTTGGCATTAGATGTATAGATTAAACTTTCAAAAAATTTGTTTGGAATAAATTACGAAGACAAAAAGGATATATTTTGATGAAAAAATACTGATTTAGGCTCTCTTAAAATTTCATTAACCATTTTTGTGGAATATCAATCCGTGGTTATTATTATTTATGATATTATCATAGAATTTTTACCTTTTTTAATATAATGATTTTCTATTGTGTGGTATGTAGGTTAAGATAAGTTTAAAAGATTTATTGAAGATATATATACCAGACACAGTATAATATGTAGATTTATAACTATAACTTACTTTTCAGATATTTTAAATCTTTGATAAGTAGCTCATGCATTACATAAGTAAATAATTATAGTCCCTGGAAATAAGTCCTTGTGAATTTAAAAATTTTTTTTATTCTTAAAATCATTACTCAAATAAACTGAAAATTTTTTAAATCATTGATTGAAAGAAGGAGTTTCAAAATCTTATTTTGTAGTTATAAAAGTTTGAGTTATTTTTCATATTATCAAATATAATGAACATTTGTAAATTTTAACTTGAAAACTAGTGATCATAGCAAAGTAATACTGGAATAATCAGATAAACAGGGTGGAATAAAGTCATAGCACAACAGGAAATGATACAAAATCCTTGGTTTTTGGATCACAAAATTCAACATATTTTTGACATATTTTGACACCTTTAGATAATGTTTAGTGGATTCTAACATTATTATAACAAACAATCTTAACAATGTTTTTGATTTTTTTAACAAAAAAATATTGTTAGATCATTTTTTTTAAAAAATATGACTTATTTTTATGCTTTATCTACAATAGTTAGTAGTTTTTTTTGCAGAAATCACTTGTTTTGATATTCTATTTTTGAATTTTTTAAGAAAGTTCATTGCATTAAAGTTTTATATCAATTTTTCATTAAAAAAATCATATTTTAAATCTAGAGATTTGGTTTTGAAATAATATATATTTTTATGTTAAATGACTCATTATTTTTGGATTGATAAATTATGTTAAAATTTGGATTTCTTATTTCTAGTGAGTGTACATCATAGTTGGTTTTTAAATAAAAGATTAATAAATGTTGAAATTTTGTAAAATTCTAAATATCCTTTAACCCTTTTTGATTTAAATAATGTTTAATGTTATGTAATCATTCTATAAGTAGAACACAATTAAAATCAGATAATGGTACATTGTTTTCAATTTATAATATTAAAATTCTATTCTACATGAAACAATGTAAACTAAAGCTTGGTATCTCATATAAGAAACTCACAATTTTCAAAAATCATATTTCCAACTTTTTAAACATGATACACGTTAAAATACATTTCTAGAATAATTTCCTAATTAGTTTCAAATACAAGAAAACATTGACCTCAATTTATTTTAATACTTAAACCATTCTGATGAGTGAATTTCACAACCCTCTAAGTAACATATGGTTACCATTCATACACATATGCATGATTGCTCCTTTTGTTTAATTTTAGCTGAATCTAACAAGGAAAATCTCATGTTGAATATCAGCTATAGATAACCTACTTATATTAGAAGCTAATATTTCATATGAGAAATTTGTTATTGAGTTTGGGAAACATTAATAAGTTTTGGGCATTATAATTGAGCCCCTTTATTGAAGTAAATAAAAAAGGATGACCTTCTTAATATTTCATATATATATATATATATATATATATATAATAAAAGTTGATTATATAGTAGCATTTAACCATGTTTTTATACTAATGTCATATAAAAAAGGGATTGAACTAAAAATTTCAGTAAATAAATAAAAATAAGATAAATTAAGATTCTTGTTTATATTTTCATGTTTTTGAAAAGGCTTACATAAGGGAGAAATTTTTTTGGTTTTAGAGTACAAGAATTTCTAGATAAAAATCATCACAATATAGTTTGACCCTCTCAAAAAGAAAATTCTAAAAATTTTGCTATCACATTTTATTTATTTGTTAAGTAATAGAAAATGGAGTAGTATCTTTGAAAATGAAGCTTTAGAAAATGAATCAAATGATTTAAATTTATAATATAATTTTTGAAACAATAAATCATGTATTCAAAAAAAATGTCTATATCTTACAATCACGATAGCAGTATTAATTAAGCAACTCTAACAACTTTGGAAAGAAAACAAGAAAAAAAAATTAGTAAAATGAATAAGTTATTTTTACAATTTCAGGAAATTTTATAGCTCTACCTGTAAACTAGCCTTAAAGAAGGTTTAGATTTAACACATGGAAATTCATACATAGTACCCTTGCATCATGAGAGCAGAATAAGTTTAATGTAGTTTTATTTTATTAATTTATAATAGTATTTTTCTTTTTGGCTTTTTCATTATTATAACTATAAATTTTAAACTTTTTTTGTTTTTCAGAACATAAGTTTAAAGCTGCACATCACTACTTCAAGTTGAAGCTCCATATGATGTAATAAATGAATGGTATATTATAATGAATTTTTCTAGAGACTTTTCAAAAATGGTTATTAAGAATACTTATTATAATTCTTTTAAATTTTAATTATTATTCTATCTCTTGAAAGGAGATGGCCATATCTCAATTTAATTATTTTTTCTTCAGAAAAATTTATTCTTCATCTAAATAAATTTACATCACTATCAACTAGATGTTATTATAAAATTTTACCAATTTTTTTATCTGAACATAGTTGAAAGTATGTATAAATTAAAGTGTTTACACATAGTCTTACTATTATCCCACCATTAATTTAACATTTGGATTTCATTATAATTGTGATATAAGTTTTTCAATAATTTTAATAATACCTTAGTATTTAATAATTTAGTTAAATAGTAGATTTTTTATCCTTTTTTTTATATGAGGCTTATTATATAAACACCACTTTTAGATTTTTCCCATTTTGAAGTCTGATAATTATTAATTTTCATTTAACTACCCAAATTATATCAAAAAAAGTTCAAAAGTATATTTTCTTAATGTACTCTTTTTGATAAAATTAATATTTCTTATAGATTATTCTTCAACTTTTATTGTAATTAATTACCCACTCATTTATGATCTGTTATTGTTGTTAATTACATCCAGACAAAATAAGGATACTCTCATATTATATTGGAGTTTTAAATTGAAAACTAAATACTAGTGGCTGGTATTAAATACGAAGTTGTTATAACTAAGCTGACAAATAATTGATAATTAAATGGCATTGTATATTACAAATTTTATTGAGTATATATTAAAATAACACTCAAGAAATATATATAAGATATACATATAACCATTGAATATCAAAAATGAATTACTTATCAACATGGTTGTTTTTAATGATTTTCAAATTTACTTAAAGAGACATTAATATTACCAAATCAAATTTTATATCATATATAACAATATTATTATTTCAATTTTGATTATTTTACAAAAAATTTGAGTTACAAAGTAATTTAATTCAGTTTTAATGAATGTTTTTGAAAAATATTTACAAAAATATTAATAACCCCTCACAAAAAAAATATAATTTTTTTTACTTACAATTTGCACAGTATTTCTAGCCTTAAAATATTGGTATTCCTCTGAAAAATATATTTTTTAAAAAAATTTAAAATTTTTTTCATTATTTTATTACAAAATGTCAAATTTATAATTTATTTTACCTTACTAAAAAATTTAGTTAAAAATTTAATTTTGGATTTCCAAAAAAGTTAACTTAAAAGTCAAAAATTAAAAAACAAAATTATAAAAATAATTATGAGAAAGGGGTAAATTAAATTTATAATATTCATATTCAAAAATTTCATATATTTTATGGTGTTTGAACTTTAAATTTAATGTACTAAAAATATTATTATTAAATAACCAAGCCAAGTGAAATTGGCTTGGGTTTTTGGTATCACTAGCACTTCTTTTTTTTCTTATACTCACGTTGTAGACAAACCTATATTACTAGCTATAGGCCTTGACCAAGGGCATTGGAGAAAAACCAGAAGAAAAACCCCTGTCCCTTTAGAAAAATAGAGTGAGATTTACCTGTTACAGTAAATTGGTTCCTGTTACCACAAAAGCCCTTTTCAAAACACACTTGACTGCTTGATCAGTCAAAAAAGTAGTCTCCAGACAGACTACCACACCAAAGAGCTGAAATGCAGACTAATGTCCACACCAGGTAAAGCAATGATACTTGATGTAGGTTGAAAATCCACACCAGAGACAGCAATAATACTTGCTATAGCTTGCAAGACTATAACAGAGAAAACAGTTGCTAAGTAGAGTTAAATGAAGAACTTACTTGCAACAAAACACAGGCAAATTGTGGCCAAAAAACAGTGAAAACTGAGTGAGGAACAAGAATATCACCGCCAGATGGTTGAATGATAATTAAGTTTTCCCCAAACTCTCTTCATCACTATATACACACATACTACTAATCAAGAGCCCATGCACACCTGCAAATCTGGCGTTCCTGACCACCAAATTGCATAAAACCTCCCTAGAAGTGCTTCCAGCCCTCTAGCATTGAGGAAGGCGGTCTTCCTGGCACTGGGAAGCCCACCTGAGGCAGCCTGACCACTCTGAAGCCAGAAAACCACCAAAAACACCCAAACTACTTAGAAAATTCCCCTACAACTACTAAAACCCTTAAAACACATAAATACACTACAAAAACATTGAGACATGAAATATTGAGAGAATTCCGCTATTTTCAATGGTACTAAGCACTTAACCCTAAGACTTAAGTTTAGCCCATAAAACATGAAAAACAAAATTCAACAGCAATCTTTTAAAGATGAAAAGTGAGAAATTATCCCCCAAATACTTATGTTATGAAAAATGTCCACAAGACATAAAATATAAAGAAAAACCAGGGCTATCCAATGGTAGCATTCAGATCCCCATAGTCCCAATATATGCTGCGTAATTCTAGAAAAATAACCAATTATTTGAAAAATGCCATTTAAGGCATACCAAAATACCACCAAATAAACCAACAAAGGGCTCCACCAATGTTGGAAGACCACATCCTCCCTCCAATAGAGAATGTCTACATTCTCCTACACAACAAGCATCATGTTCAGCTTTCTCTCCAAATATGCTACTGACGTGGGCCCCTGCCAATACTGCATTGACAATAACCTCATCTGCTCCATCTCACCACCAGCTCATCCCTACAGAACCTCCTGTGATGCCTTCCACTCTAGAAAAAAGACTTGTTTCAGACCTGGTCCATTGTCTTCTGAAACTTCTTCACCTTCTCGACAACCTGATCCACCTTCTACCAGCGCCAAAAGATCCAGGCCATCTATCCTGATTCCCAGACTGGTCCACAAATTACACCCTCCAAAAAAGAGTGTCCACACTACTACTACCACTACTTCTACCATCCCTTGTCCATCTGATGGTAAACACAAAATTTCATCATACTGGACTCCAATCTGACCGATTTCCAGTCCATTTTCTTCTTGACAGCAATGATGACAATGTGGGAACCATTGAAACACCTCCGCCTAACCCATTGCCCACCATTAAGGACAAATTTCAACAAAATTCTTTCCAACAGAAGCATCTCCTATTAGACTATTTCCAATCCACTCCTGCTAAGAACCCACAGGATCTTGAGAAAAGGAAGAACCTCATACATCAATTCAAAGCTAATGCTGAACATTTTGCCACATCTCTTGATTCTTGTCTGCCTCCTACTCTTGATTATTATCTTGACTTAGAAATAAAACAAAATCTTGACTCCTCCAGACTACTTGGATGTAGCCAATCATCATAAATAATGTTCCTCATTTTACAGTCTTGGGGGACTAGCCCTCAGTTTTAAATCTTGGGGGACTAACAGCCCTCATTTTATAGTAATGGGGGACTCAAAATCCCTCAGTTTATAGTCTTGGGGGACTCAAAACCTAAATCAAAAAGACAGATCCAGAGATCAAAACATTTAAGACCCAAAGAAACAAACTAACATTCTGGGGTAACTTTTCTACAGAGCAGCCAGCTCATCAGTTACCCCCACACTTGCCTTAACAAAATTCAGAGACTCCCCCTTAAATACCCTCTGCCAGAATCACACCAACTCCCATTTTCAGTTTATAGTCCTGAGGACTCAACAATTAAACCATCCTCAGTTTATAGTCTTGGGGGACTGTACCATTTCTCAGTTTAAAGTCTTGATGGAATTTCCAGGGTTCAGTTTAAAGTCTTGAAGGACTACCTGCACTTTTCAGTTTAAAGTCTTGAAGGACTAATGCATAACAAGGGCGGCACTGTCTCCATGCACAATGCATAGCTGCCAACCTTCTATAATTCCACTCTTTCTACACCATCTACACATCACTGATAAATCTGTTAATTTATCTCCTTTCTTCCCACTATTTCTCCTTCACAGGTCATGGCTGGATCACCTAATTTTAACTCATTGGACCTTCCCTGCTTCACTGCTCCAAAAGACTATTCTTGTAAACAGTGCATCCACATGTGCAGACCTTGCACTTTCACTCTTCCTACTCCTCAAGCCAAACTCTATAACAGGGCCTGTAATTCTTGCAACTCCAAAAAGAAAAGGTGTGACAGAGATCCCAATTACCCAATACCTCCGCCTTCACCTTCACATAAATACATATCCCGATCTCCTACCAGGTCACCAGAGTATGGCCTGCTTCTTCCTCCTTGTCTCCTGCTCCTTCCAGAATATCACAACGCTCTACTACCAAACCCAAGCCCAAAATACCGGCTTTATCATCCCAAAAATCTGCTTTCCTTTCTGCAACTTCATCAAAAATAGCACCGAAATCAGCTCCTAGGCTGCTAGACCGTGTCCAGGCGGCTATCCCGCCTCATCAGAAAACAAAAATCAGGCTCAAAACATCCAAATTCAGCCAAAAAACAATCAAATTCTTCCATCCAACACCAACAACTCAACACCACAACCTCCTAATTCTCCCAGAGCAATGCGTACCTCTGCCATTTCTTCTTCTATTTACATCAGAACAACCAATACTGCTTATAAACACAAAACTCCTGTTGCTCCAGGAGAAAACAATGTCACCTCTCCTCTGGCCGCCAATTATTCTTCTGATACCCCTCTTTCTTCTGAATCTTCATCAAGCAGATCCCAATCAGCCGCCAGATCATCATCTCCTGGTCCTGCCCTCAACCCAACTTGCACTCCTCTGCCAGCATCTAGTAAAACTGCACCAAACAATAATATAAACACTGACAACAACAACAGCCCTGCTGTTGCAACCAGAGCCCAGGAAACTCTTTCTTCTCCTTCATCTTCTCAACACCATTCAGAGAATTACCCAGAAAATCCATACCTCCATCTGGTGGACCCTCCTACTATACCTATTCAACACTTTTCAGCCATCCATATTCCAGCTGCATACAAATTTGAAGATCTCCCAAACTGTAAGTACCAAAATATAATAACAAAATACAATTTCTTCAACAGAGGAAAAATTTCTGAACCAATTCTTCTGATTTTAGTTGGAACCCTGCTGCCTGCAACTGCATTTGGAACTGGCAAACCACTAAAAATACCTTGACGCTGGATTACGCTGATATGAAGCAACACCTTAGCATGATGTGTTCAAACATGCTTAAAGCCTTTGATCTTCACGCTCTCTTGAATGATTTAGAGAAGAATCTAAGAAAACAACTTCTTGATGACCACTGGATGATGTCACAAATTATCAAGCACACTTTCCAGCACTCCATTCCTACTTCTTCTTTTTCTTTCCAAACTCTACCTTCCAACCCAGTTCCAGACCATTATAACCCCTATACTTTCTCCAGCCGCCTGCACCACAAGGAACACAGCTCTTCCTCTAATCAAAGCAAGAAACAAAAATGCCACAACCATCCGGACCAACTGCTAGAGGCTTCTTCATCCCTTCATTAAATAAAAAGAATTGAAACAAAATTACTAACTAGAAAATAATAACATCTAACAGATATATGAAAAAATATTTTATTTTATTTTTAATTTTGATTTTTATTTATATTTTTATTTTTAACTACTAACTACTAACATACTAAAAAATTGAAAATGAAAATTAAGATGAAATAAACAAAATAATATGAAATAAATAATAATTACAAATGGTATCCCCCAGCCAATTGATGAGCTGTTCCCCTGATACCTTACCCACATCCAAGTGCACCTTGGTGTGGATACACAAATAAATATTTTTAAATGATTAATGATTTAAAGAATTAGAAATTAAAAGATAATACTAAAAAAAATGAAACATTGAATAATTGAAATAAATAAAGAAAATAGCATTTCCCGGCCAATTGATAAGCCTTTCACAACCAATGCTTGCCCACATCCAGGTGACCCTGATGTGGTAACACCATAATTTTTGTGATTTTCCCTCTTTACATCCTAATAACCCCAATAAAAAATAAAAGAAAAAAAGAGAAAAAAGAAAATAATCTAAAACAACTATCTAACACAACCATAAACACAGCAATCAGATGAAAATAAAAGTAAAAGTCCAATCCAAGAAACTGATCACTGGGTGGGCTCCCTCCAATAAATAAATAATGGGAGACAACCAGTGATCCACCGCCACTCCAAGGAAAGAAAGAAGCCAGTCCAATGACAGTTTAAAGGACTAAAACCTGAATAACAAAACACAACTAGGATTCAACTAGGACAAACAAAATACTTGCAACAGACATTATGGGGTAACTGTTCTACAGAGCAGCCAGCTCATCAGTTACCCCCACACTTGCCAAAATAAAATCTAGAAGCCCCCCCTGGGTACCATATAACAAAAACACACATCCCGCACAGAAAACAAAACCCAAAAATTGTGAAGAGACCGGCACTTGAAGACCAAAAGAATTTTCCAGTTTAAAGTAATAGAGTACTAAAACCTGTGAAGAAAAAACTAATGCTAGGGCTCAAACAAGTTAAGAGAAGGGGTTGGAAACAGACAATCTGGGGTAACTGTTGATAGAGCAGCCAGCCAATCAGTCACCCCCACACTTGCCAAGGCAAAATCTAGAGGCCCCACCCATGGGTACCCTCTAAAAAAAAAGTTTCCAACAAACAGATGCACAGCATAACCACAAAAAAATCCAAAATTAAAGAATGGTTCATAGTTTATCCTCATTGAAGAGTCAGTCTTCTTCACTTCTTTTGCCTCTAAGGTAAAACCTCTTCACCAGATCCGCAGCCACCCTCTTCTTTAGGACTGCACCATACAACTCTTCAAAAACATAAGAACCTCCAGAAACTTGAGATCTGACTCTGTAAGGTCCATTCCATCTGCCAGCAAACATTTTCCCCCACTGACTCTCCAAGCTTCTACTATAGACCAAAACCAAACAACCAGGTTTCAAAGGATTCCTGAGTCTATGAGCCAATTTCTTGTCCCAATACCTGACTAATTGATTTCTTATCTTCTTCATCCTAAAGTATGCCTTCTACACCTGAGATCTGAATCTGTAAGGTCCATTCTATCTGTCAGCAAACATCTTTCCCCACTGACTCTCCAAACTTCTATTATACACCAAAACCATACAACCAGGTTTCAAGGGATTCCTGAGTCTATGATCCAACTTCTTGTCCCAGTATCTGACTGATTGATTCCTTATCTTCATCATTCTAGAGTATGCCTTCTCTTGACATTCCTCTCTACATTCTAACTGTTGCATCCTGGCACAGAGCAAATCTTCTGTTGAACACACATCATCCCAATCAATTCCAAGATAAGAGACAGCCTCCAAATCCACTGGTAGAACAGCTTTCTGACCAAAAATAAATTCATAAGGAGAATATCCAGTTGTCCTTTTCACAGTGCCCCCATCAGCAAATAGCACCAAGGGTAAGTAATGCCTTCACTTTTCAGCGCTGTCTCCGCACATCTTGACCAAAGCATTTTTGATAACTTGATGGCCTCGTTCAACCATGCCTTCAGCTTCAGGATAATATGGCGTGGTCACCCTAACTTTAGAACCAATACTTGCTACAGCTTCTTTGAATTCAGCTCCAAACTCTGGCCCTCTATCAAAAGTCACCAACTTCATCAACCCATAACTAAATACCCATTCTTTCTTCAAAAACTCCACCACATTCTTGGAAGTCAAATTAACCAGAGGGGCTTCCTCCACCAAACCAGACAAATCATCCCTGGAAACAATCAAGTACTTATAAATGCCCTCTTTAATATAGACAGCATCCAGACTGACTCTTCCAAACACAGTTGATTCACCAGTAGCAAGGCCATCCTCTTTAGCTATCAAGTGACTTCTTCTTTGACATTCTTTACAAGATTGAACCCAACCCTGCACAGCCAACTTCATACCTGGCCACCAAAACCTGTCTGCTACTCTTCTATAAGTCTTCCCAAAGCCTCTATGACCAAGGTCTTGATGAAAAGATTTCAACACCAACTCTTGACCCTTCTTCTGAGTCACCACAACTTGAAGATTTGGATGCCTCCTAATCATCGATCTTCTTCCTGACACATAGAACCCAGGACTTTTATTCTTGATTGCCAACCAACTATTATCATCAAAAATATCTGGCCTCTCCAAGGTCAACAGATATTCAACCAAACTAAAACAAAACCCAGTCTGACCCCAGGTCTCATCTTCAAAATCCAACAAAACAACATCCAAGGGTACAACCCTATCATCAAAGTCCCCAGTGTACACATGAGCAACACGCCCAGCCTATCCGGGACACCAATCTTTAAACTTTGATAAATCTCTACCCTTCCACTGAATCCTATGAGAATACAGTTCACTGACAAACACACCATTCTCCAGATTTGAGCCATCCCAAACAACAGCCCCATCTTCATCAAAAAAAAACATCCTGATCATTAAAAAAATGATCAGAAACATCCAGTTTATCCTCTTGGCAGAGGACAGATTAATCATTCAGTTTAGCCTCATGGGGGAGGAGGGAAAAATCTTCAGCACCCATTGTGCTGGCTCTAACAACCGGAAAATCTTCATCAAACTCTTCAGGATAAGAATATTCATCTTTGGGCAGTCTTTTTCACAATCCATCTGGCATTGTAAAAGTTTTACCTGGATTGTGCACCAAGTCAAAAGAAAAATTCTGAATAGACACCACCCACCTAGTCATTGGAGAATTTGGCAGACTAGGTGTGTTGATCATTTGAGCAAGAGATTTACCATCCACCTGCAGCTCAAAATGCTGCCCCCACAAAACATTTTGTAGCTTCTTTAAGATCTTTGCTACACCGCACAATTCCAACTTTGGCTGAGAGTACCTAGATTCCACCTCATTAAAAACCACAGACTCATACCTTACTGGCCTGACCTTCTCAGATTTATCTTCCTGAGACAAAACAGCACCAGAAGAAAAATAACTTGAGTCCACCACCAAATAAATTTTTCCAGCCTCTAAACCATAATCCAACTTGTGAAGAATAATGTCTTCACCCACCACCTTCTTCAACTTCTGAAAAGCCTCTTCACACTCTTCATTCCATTCCCAATCTGCCTTTTTTCTGGTCAACTTCCTTAAAGGTGAAGCCAAAAAAGAAAAATCCTTAATAAAAATCCTGACATATACGCATACACCCGAAAATCCCCTGACTTCAGTAGTATTTTTAGGCCTTGGCCATGACTGAATTTTATTAATCTTCTTCTTCACCATAATCCTTCCCTCTTCACATACCACATGACCCAGAATTTCCAAAGCAGGAACAGAACAACAGAATTTTGACCCTGAAATGGTCAAACCAGCCTCTTCAATCCTAAACAACATGCTCTCTAGATTTATTTCATATTCCCACACAAACCTCCTTATGCCAGGGTTTTCTTTCAGCACTTCATTTCCATAATCAGTGGAGGGTCCTTTAATTCCACCTTCATTAATAAAAAAACTAGCATGAGTAGGTACCTCATCCTGTAAAATCCAAGCCATTTGTGCTTGATATACCGCCACTGAATTAGTTGCTCCTTGAGGCAACCTAGTGAGCTGAAATCTCCCCAGAGGAGTCTCACATATTGTGAGTGGCTGTGAATCAGTGTGTGGTTCCGTTTCATCATAACCACCCATAATATCACCCAAACTATAACACACCCTTCAAGAAAAGGCTTTGACAAAGTCTTCTGCACTTGGTGGCATCCCTGCATCCTTAATAGTAACTCTATTCAGAGATCTAAGATCATGAACCACCCTGAGTTTCCCATTCTGCTTATTAACACAGAACACCAGACTTGAGTAGCTAGAAGTTGATTGTTCATACAGTCTAGTCCTGACTCTTTCCCTAACAATCTCTACAAAATCATCACATACAGCAGCAGTAATTGGAATAGGTTTGATTTGCCAAGGTTCATGACAAACCACCAGAATCAAGTAAGGTTCACCATAAGAGTGCTTCAACACCCCCCTTTCCTCTTCAACAAATGCCACCGCCTTTTCCCTTATCACAATAATGTGCAACAACAACTTCTTTTCCTCCCCAGACAACCAACCATCGGGACCAAAGTTAACAACCTTCAACCTTTCCATTGTCACTCTTGCAGTTTCCTCAAAATCAGGAGGATTCTTCACTAGAAGAGTACCTTACGGATCTCTTGACAACGGAGGTCTCTTCAGCGGGGGATTCAATCCTACAGGCATGGGCTCATTGACAGGCCTAACCTTCTGCCCCACCTTCTTATACTTTGAGGCTCTACCGTCAACTTGAGGGATCTTAAGGACGCCTTCTACACTACATCTGGAACAAAAACCAAGGGTTTCCCCATTGCTCACATGTGAGGCCAAGGTAATGTCTTTGAAAGGTTTAGAAGAAACCCTAGCGGTGCACAATTGGGAGGACTTACTTTTACTCGACAATATCATCACTCCAAAGCTTTTCCATAATCCCATATCTTTGTCTTCACTTCCGTCTACCAAATCTTCAAATCTTGCCTCATCTTCAGAATCACATTTTCTACTACTGTGCAGTTTATCCTCATGCAGGAGGCCCAAAACAAGATCTTGCTGATCTTCACAAAAATGATTTTTGTCTTCTTTCTTCATTATCTTCAGATTTTTTTCTTTATTTCCTTGAATTATCTTGAAATTTTTATTTTCTTTCCTTGGGGCTTCTTCTTGCCTACAAAAATAACCAGGGGTTTCCACAATGCTCACAGACGTGGCCAAGGTAATGTTTTTGAAAGGTGTAGAAGAAAACCTAGCGGTGCACAATTGGGAGGACTTACTTTTACTCCCCAATCTCACCACTCCAAAGCTTTCTGCATATCTTTCAATAAAGATATATAACCCATTTTCCTTTTTGAACTTGAATTAAAATTAATTGAAAATCATGAAAAAGAATAAAGACTTGATAAAAAAAATGAAGAATACTTGCAAATAAGAGAGACTTTAAAAAGAGAAAATTGAGAATCCACTTTGTATATCTCCAAGGGAGCTGACCTACTACAACCTGGGACTTCCTCACCTTGGGGAGAGATTTTAGCACTTGGGTGATTAGCCCTCATCATTCTAAAAAAGACAAACTCTCTCTAGAGCCTGCACCACACTCCAAAAATCCTGAGGCAGCACCTACTTCCTTTCTCCTCCTAGAACAGTCCATGCATTGACACATGGAAGACAAACCAGGCCTAGTTTTCCAACCATCATCTCCAGGAGATGATAACCTCATGTTAAGCCTTCTTTCATCTTCACCAGTTAACTCCAAACGAATCCCCATTTCATATTGATAGCCAATTCTTGCCTGGAAATCCATCAAGAATGGACCGCCTAAAACTGCTATAAATTACTCTCATCAATGTAAAAATGAGTATTTCTGGAGGCTCCACCAATATGCAACTTAACAAACTCAGAGGTGCCCATCAAATCTGTTACGTGACCACCTATACCTCTTCAATTTCCATCAATTCAAGTTTGATGGGGAAGCCCAAATGAGTGGCCTCAAACAAAAAAATAAGGTTAATTTGTGAACCTGAATCCACTGATTCCCTAGCCTCTCTGCCATTCAGGGTGATGTTGACATACCCTAGAGGTGCAGAAAAATGTGTTTCCAACACCTCTCCAAACCTCTCCGCAGAATCACATATCTATTCCACTTCCCCAGAAGAAACCCTTCTCCTGGTCATCAACTTTTTCTGTCGATCAGCCAACCCAGGACTGATAGCATAGAGCTCTCCATAAGTGAGAGAAGACTGACTCTGATTCATCCTATCTAGAACAGAGTCCATAACATTTGATTGACCAGAGACTACTGGCCTCTCAAAGTGAGCCCTTGGCTTCACTACCCTGGTCCTAGAATTTTCCTGAGGACCAGCACCACCAACAGATTTTCCCTCTACAGGAATCAAACTAGTTTCCTCACCAGAACCTCTGACCCCAGAAGGCCTTGGCAATGAAGCCAACGGAGCCTCCTCCTCAGAGTCTGAGTCCACACACTACGCAATATAGGGGGTGGACTTGCTAGCAAGTCCTCAACCTGAACTCAGATGGAACTCAGATGGAACTCAGACTGAACTCATACTGAACCCATACTGAACTCTACTTGAACACCCACCAAAAACTGTTCTGCTGAGTGGTGTTCATCCCTGATTGTATGGTTCCTTTATCAATAGCTCAATGTGTGTTCAATCTATGGTGAGTTTGGGTCCAAGGTTGCGGACTTGCTAGCAAGTCCGCCCCCCATATTGTGTGGTGACATCTATGGTCATTGGATCACCATTAAGGTCCAATGTTCAAAAACTAGGGGGGCCCATATTTGCAATCCCCTTTTTCATTTTATACAGCTCCTCTTTGCTGTACTTCTGTCTAGCTGCACCCAGCTTAGGATCCACCCTTGCTGCTTTAGGCTGTGGAGGGGTCTGAGAACTGCTCTTAGGCCTTCCCACCTTGCCTGCCTCTACGTCATATACACCAGCCAAGCACTCACCTCTTGACTGTCCTCCGCAAGAATACAACTCTAATCCACCAACGGAAGTAGAAAAGGAAACTTTATTCACTTCCTTCCATTTTCCCTTGCCGTCTTCATCTTGCTTAGTAGAGGAATCCCCCTGATCAGGAATCTCCTCAAATCTTGGCCTCCACTGATTGAGACCAGCCCTTCTTCTGGCCATGTCCACAGAAGCCTGCCCCTCACTGGGCTTGACAAACTGACCATCAGGGAACTTGAATACCCTGCCAGAAAAATCTACTTTTCCCTCTGATACATCTCTGTTTAAGGCCCAAAAGTCATTGGACTTATGTCCTCTCCTTCCGCAATAAGAGCAAACCCAAGGGTCACTCCTACCAGCCCACCTATCGAATTCCCTGGGATGAGGAGGCGCCTTATTGGCCTTCTTTGCCTCCTGAAAAAAAATATGGAGCTGTTTTGTCAGATCAGCCAACTGCTCTACCACTGGGTCCCGCTCCTGTTTGGTAACCTTTACCATATTCTTCTCTACTTTCTCCACCTTACTCTCCTCCTCAGCCAAAGCCTCACTGACTTTTCTGACATACTTGGCGCACCCTTCTTGATAGGTGTCCACCGCCAATAACTTCAGATGGGCCTCAACTGCCTCCTTCACCTTGTCCAAGGCAGGCAGCTTTTGATCCCCATTAGAGAGATTCTTCATCAAGTCTTTCCTTGATAACTCTTTCAAAACATCAATCCAGACATCTCTAGCCAGGGCAGACCAAAAAACATCTTTGGCAGCATTCTCATGCACCAGGTCCTCCACTTCAACCAAGTATTCCACCACAGGATCAAATTGTAGCAGAAACTTCCTGTAACTGTGTAAGTTACCTACACAACCATAAGACTGCCACTCACTGACAACCTTTTTCAGATCCACCATAGTGAACCTGACACCCCATCTATCAACAATCTCCCTACACAATAACCTCCAATCTCTCTTCTTGTAGCCAGGCGTGGCCACAACCTCCTTCTCCACCGCCCTATCTCCAATGAAGAAGATGATTTGCTTCACTATATCCAGGTGGGAAGCACCGTCAACACCTGCAGCAGTTTCATACTTCTCTAGAAACCACTTAACATTATCACCATTAAACTCGGTTCTATCCCAAGTTTTAATCCTAACACATTCCCTAACCATCACAGCAGGCAGACCTTCTCCCCCACTGACTGTCACCACAGGAATTGCAGATCCAGAAACCATCCTTCCAGACAAAAACACCAAAAAGAGCCAAACACAGGCAACAAAGAATCCAAAGAACTAACAGATCCGTACCCCATGTTGGGCGCCAGAAATTTAGACAATCCTATAGTACTAGCTATAGGCCTTGACCAAGGGAGTTGGAGAAAAACCAGAAGAAAAACCCATGTCCCTTTAGAAAAATAGAGTGAGATTTACCTGTTACAGTAAATTGGTTCCTGTTAACACAAAAGCCCTTTTCCAAGCACACTTGACTGCTTGATCAGTCAAGAAAGTAGTCTCCATACAGACTACCACACCAAAGAGCTGAAATGCAGACTAATGTCCACACCATAGAAAGCAATGATACTTGATGTAGGTTGCAAATCCACACCAGAGACAGCAATAATACTTGCTGTAGCTTGCAAGACTATAACAGAGAAAACAGTTGCTAAGTAGAGTTAAATGAAGAACTTACTTGCAACAAAACACAGGCAAATTGTGGCCAAACAACAGTGAAAACTGAGTGAGAAACAAGAATATCACTGCTGTAGACAATCCTATAGTACTAGCTATAGGCCTTGACCAAGGGAGTTGGAGTAAAACCAGAAAGAAAAACCCCTGTCCCTTCAGAAAAACAAGTGAGATTTACCTGCTACAGTAAATTGGTTCCTGTTTACCAAAAGCCCCTTTTTCAAACACTTGACTGCTTGATCAGCCAAGAAAGTAGTCCCTAGACAGACTACCAGACCAAAGAACTGAAATGTAGACCAATGTTCACACCAGAGAAAGCAATGATACTTGATGTAGGTTGCAAATCCACACCAGAGACAGCAATGATACTTTCTATAGCTTGCAAGACTATAACAGAGAAAACAGTTTCTAGTAAAGCTAAATGAAGAACTTACTTGCAACAAACACAGCCAAAATGTGGCCAACAACAACGGAAAACTGCCTGAGAAACCGTATATAATCACCAGATGGTTGTATGATGATTAGATATTCCCCAAACTGTCTTATGCAGTATATACACACAGACCCCCCTCTAAGATCAATGCACAGCAACGCATTTGGCACCTGTACCAGCCAAATTGAATAAAAAAACCCTTCAGAAGTGCTCCCCAACCTCCTAAAAGAGAGGCGGCCCCGCCTCCCTGAAGCCAGAAAACCACTCAAAACATCTAATCTACTTAGAAAAATGCACTACCACAACTAAAACCCTTAAAACAAGAAATTAAGCTATGACAACATTGAGACATAAAACATAGAGCCAAATTAGCCCTACCTAATGGTGCTAAGCACTTAAACCTAAGACTTAAGGTTAGCCCGTAAAACATGAAAAACAAAATTATACAGCTATCTTTTATAATGAAAAATGAGGAAATGACCCCTTAAAACTTAGAATATGAAAAATTACCTCATGACATGAAATGTAGAGAAACACTGGGGCTATCGAATGGTGGTACCCACATACTTGAAGTCCAATTATTCACGGAATAAATCCAGAAAAACGCCCAATTCTTCAACCAATATCAATTAAGGCATGCACAAACAGCACCAAACCGCACAACAAAGGCCCCTGCCAATGTTGGAAGACAATACCGCCAGATGGTTGAATGATAATTAAGTTTTCCCCAAACTCTCTTCATCACTATATACACACATACTACTAATCAAGAGCCCATAAACACCTGCAAATCCTGTGTTTCTGACCACCAAATTGCATAAAACCTCCCTAGAAGTGCTTCCAGCCCTCTAGCATTGAGGCGGGCAGTCTGCCCAGCGCTGGGAAGCCCGCCTGAGATGGGCTGACCACCCTGAAGCCAGAAAACAACCAAAAACACCCAAACTAATTAGAAAATTCCCCTACAACTACTAAAACCCTTAAAACACATACACCACACAATATGGGGGGCGGACTTGCTAGAAAGTCCGCAACCTTGGACCCAAACTCACCATAGATTGAACACACATTGAGCTATTGATAAAGGAACCATACAATCAGGGATGAAAACCACTCAGCAGAACAGTTTTAGGTGGGTGTTCAAGTAGAGTTCAGTATGGGTTCAGTCTGAGTTCAGTCTGAGTTCCATCTGAGTTCCATCTGAGTTCAGGTTGAGGACTTGCTAGCAAGTCCACCCCCTATATTGCGTAGTGATAAATACACTACAACAACATTTAGACATGAAATATAGAGAGAATTCCGCTATTTCCAATGGTATTAAGCACTTAAGCCTAGGACTTAAGGTTAGCCCATAAAACACAAAAAACAAAATTCAACAGCAATCTTTTAAAGATGAAAAGTGAGAAATTATCCCCCAAATACTTATGTTATGAAAAATTTCCAAAAGACATAAAATATAAAGAAAATCCAGGGCTATCCAATAGTAGCATTCAGATCCCCGTAGTCCCAATATTTTCTGCGTAATTCCAGAAAAATAACCAATTATTTGAACAATGCCATTTAAGGCATACCAAAATACTACCAAATAAACCAACAAAGGGCTCCACCAATGTTGGAAGACAACAACATTTTAATTTTTTTTGGTTCATTCTCTACCTTTCTCATTTTTTTTAATGATTTTTAATGTTTTTAAGAATGAAGTTGCTTTCAAAAAACTTCGGTCTAACTTGTCTCTTACTTCCCCACCAGATTGCACCTGGTGGGGAAAATTGCTTTTATTTTAGAAACCAAAGTCCCTTGCAGGGACTTTGGTTTCTCTGTGTGCATTGCACAGCCAGAAAAAAACTGGCTGTGCAATGCACTGCATGCAGCACATGCAACACGTGTCGCTGCTGCAAGCAATGTGCGTTGCTGCAGCAAGAAATATGCATTGCATCTGCTGCCCATATCTCATGCAGCTGATTTCAAGTCAGCTGCATGAAATATGGAAGCAAGTGTGCAACGTGCATTGCTTGCAGCAGAAACATGCGTTTCATACAGATTTGGCCACCTCCCAGCCTAGTAAATTAGCTGGGAGGGTGGCAAATGTAAAAGGGAGCAACCAAAGTCGCTTTTAGCCACTTTGGTTGCCTGAAAACAACATTTCCAGCCAGGGAAAACCTGGCTGGAAGTACTAAATTTAAATGAAAGGCACCCAAGCCAATTTCAAAGTCTTGGGTCATAAATTAAGGTTTCCAAAAAGCAGCCAGTAGAAATCTGGCTGCAATAAAAAGTAATTTTTTTAATTAAAATACATAAATAAAAAAACATGTGTTCAAATAAGATATACAACAATCTGCAGACAGTTAGAAACGGCCTTCCATTGTTACACATAGAAACAAAATCAAATGTTGCTATAAGCAACATTGGTCATTTTTTGATATTTCAAGCCAAGTAAGATCAGGAAAAAGGTCAAGGAAAAAAAATTGCACAATTTAAAATCTACCAATTTAATATGGTGGGAGGTTCATATTTTAGAAATAGGTGGTGCACATTATAGTTCCCTTTAAAAAAATTCAAAAATGAAATAAATTTGATGCAATGTAAATTTAAATGTGATGAGTGTATGTTTTTTAGCTACATGAAACATGGTAGCTAGAATTATGTGGTGTCAATTTTTTTTAGATGTGATATTCAGTGTGCCAAAAACCTTCCATGCAGACAAGTAAATTCTAGCTGGAATTAGTATATGCATAGGAAAAAATTTTCATGCTGCATACAGTGCCTTGGCAACATTATTCTTGGAATTTAAATGAAGCTTATCATATGACTGGGAGAGCTGCATTTTTTTGAAAAAGAGATCAGTGAAAATTCATGATATCCACATCTGTTTGCCACCAAATTTATTGTTCCTTTCTCTGTCTCACTTACCTTTTTCAAAAATTATCAATTATATTTTTGCTTTATCATTTTGAATTATTGGTACTATTTTCTTGACCTTATCCGATTACCAGTAAGCAAATTTTTCTTGCTAATGCATTTCATATCATTTTGGTTTGTTACACTTTTTTACACTTTTGACAAGTTAATCTAATGATTCTAATTCTGAATTTATTTTTAAGGTATCTTTTACTGTACCCTTTCAAATCATTATCAAAAAATTCTTTTTCAGTTAGCTTAAAGATTTTTTATTTGTTTGTCAATTTACTTTTTTTATTCCTTATCAAAAATGTTCAATTTATTTATTTAACTAATTATTTTTTAAAAAAGTGATTATAAAATAAACTTTATAATTAATTTTAATCAATCAGCTACAAATGGAAGAAGATTTTATAGACACGTAAGTTCATGTTTTGCTTATCATTTTCTATATTTCTTTAATACTATCTCAACCATTATATTATTAATTTGAAAAGTAAAACATCATCTTGTACTTGCTGAAAGCATACAGGATAATTTCTTACTTTTTATAATAATAATTAGATTTTTTGTACTTTACCTTTAATTTATTGATTTTTAAGTTGTTTCAAAGTCTCGTACTTGCTGAAAGCATACAGGAAAATGTTACAATTTAAAAATTAATAATTTATTGAAGTATAGCTTTCTAAGTCAATATATTGGTCAGAGCAAGATTTTTCATTTTATATATGTGGATATGATAATTCTGTAAATTTTTTAATATTACTAGTGTATTGGAGTTATACTTTCATTATATTATTAATATTAACTGTAGAGCTAAATCTTGTACTTGTTGAATGCATACAGGATAAAGATTTACTCTTTATATGTATAATTTAATAAAGTATACCTTTGAAACACTTTCTTAATATTTGAAATAAAGAAAAAGTATATAAATTTACTAATATGTAGATATGCTAATTTTATATTTCTAATATTGAAGATATGATAAAGTTAAAGGTATCATTGACTGATAATTGAAATTATACTACTATTTTCTAATTTTTAATTTTTTTCCATTTTAAATCAAAATTTCATTCTCTTAGGATCAAACCTTCAATGAGTAACAATTTGAAAAAAAAAACAGCAGGGGAAGAACTCTAACAATAGGTGGGCAAAAGACGTTGCTACTGGAATGAAACTTGTAAATGCTCTTGGAATGGATACAAATGGGAAGAAGCCAAATTTCTATGCACAATATTATGCAAATAATATGACAGATTGCAATAATTATTACAATTTTTTTCTTGGCTGTAGTATTTATAAACCAAAAGGTGTCTTAATACCTAATTTTCTTAAGCTGACTTTTGAAATTCATGAGCTCAAAGAACTAGATATGTTTGAAGCTATGGTGCAATGCATTAAGGATCTTTCTTACTGTGAACATAAAATTACAAATAGTGGTTATCATTGAATAGATGGTGGTTTTGGAAAAATGTTTGGTGGTGGCTTTATTTTAGATAGGAATATATCTTTATATATTCGTAAGTATCACATTTTTTAAATTTAATACTGAATTTTTAAATTCTTTTCCTTGCAGATGAATACACTGATGATATTGTACACACAGTGTAGATAATCCTATAGTACTAGCTATAGGCCTTGACCAAGGGAGTTGGAGTAAAACTAGAGAGAAAAACCCCTATCCCTTTAGAAAAATAAGTGAGATTTACCTGCTACAGCAGATTAGTTCATGTTTACCAAAAGCCCCTTTTCCAATATGCTTGACTGCTTGGTAAGTCAAGTAAGTAGTCTCCAGACAGACTAACAAACCAAAGAACTGAAATGTAGACTAATTTCCACACCAGTGAAAGCAATAATACTTGATGTAGGTTGCAAATCCACACCAGAGACAGCAATGATACTTGATATAGCTTGCAAGACTACACCAGAGAAAACAGTTGCTAAGTTAAGTTAAATGAAGAACTCACTTTGCAACAAACACAGCCTATTGTGGCAAGAAAACAGTGAAAACTGAGTGAGGAACAAGGATATCACCTCTGGATGGTTGTATGATAATTAGAGTTGCCCCAAACTGTCTTCTTCACTATATACACACAGACTACTAACCAAGAGCCCATGCACACCCACAAATTCGGCGTTACTGACCTCCAAATTGCATAAAACCTCCCTAGAAACGCTTACCAGCCCTCTAGCACTGAGGCAGGCAGTCCGCCTAAAGCAGCCTGACCACCCTGAAGCCAGAAAACCACCAAAAACACCCAAACTACTTAAAAAAATCATCTACAACCACTAAAACCGTTAAAACACATAATTATGCTATAACAACATTGTGACATGAAATGTAGAGTAAATGACGCTCATTCCAACGGTACTAAGTACTTAACCCTAGGACTTAATGTTAGCCTGTAAAACACAAAAAACAAAATTCAACAGCAATGTTTAAAAATGAAAAATGAGAAATTATCACCCAAATACTTAAGCTAAGAAAAATGTCCCCCAGACATAAAATATAGAGAAAAACCAGGGCCATTCAATAATGGTACCCACTTCCCGGTAATCCCAATGTTTGCTGTGTAATTCCAGAAAAACACCTAATTTTTTAAACAATGCCATTTAAGGCATACCAAAACAACACCAAATAAACTAACAAAGGTCTCTGCCAATGTTTGAAGACCAAAACACATGAATATAAAAAACAAATGAAGAGGATTGCAATGTACTTTGAATATTTTTTTAAAAAAATATCATATGTAAAGTACAACGAGGCAACTAATCTTTGTGAAAAACTTGGTATTCCTGGATTTTCAAAAGTTTCTAGTGAAGAAGAGGGTGTACCGTTTGCTAGTAATTTAACTTAGCCATCAGAAGCAAATGGTAATGGGTTCTCCAATGAGGTTCATTTTGATAAGGATGCAAGTGAGTATACTTTAGGAATATTTTTTCCTAAAGATACAGAAAACAATACCATTCATATGAAGTACAATAAGTCCCAACCAGGACAAACAGGTGGAGAACTTATGTTTCCCAAAATTCAAAGTAAAATCAACTTTGAAGCAAATAATAAAATAACAGTGACATTATGGCCTGCCAATCATCTGAGGCATTTTATCTCAAGATTTCACAAAATTTCTGGCTTCATGAGGATAGGTTCTTCTATTCAATCAGCACTAGACTTTTTCATGCTATAGAAAAGCTTAATGTTTTTGATATTGATATATCAGAATACTTGGAAATTAAAGAAGAAAAATAAAGGTTTGAATATTTGATTAGTGCTTTAAGAGATTTTTTGAAAAGAGATGACTTAATAGAGGAAGAAATAGAATCAGCAAAGTGTTATTTATCTAATGTTAAGACAAATCTTAAAAATTTAAATATTTAAATATTAAAAATGTATATCATATATACACAACTTAATGTGAAATTAAACATAATAAATACTGGGAGTAGCTATAACATTTTCAGTTGTGATTATTATAGTATTATCTATTTTTTTTATTTGTGAAATAGAATAATTTTTTTTTTTCATAATATTATAAAAAAAATTTGATTTACTTTTAAGGAAATATATAAGTTTTGAAATCTTTAAATGTCATTTTTATTAAATTGGTAGCAAAGGTTCTAAAATAAAAATACTATAACAAAGAATTTAAAATATATTAGCCATTAAAATGTGCTTTTAATGCTACCAAATTAACTGTATAGTATTTTAGGTCAAACAGGCTTATTAATAAAAAAGTTAATAATAAAGAGTTGATGAAAGAATTTTGAATCAATAATAGATTAAATTTAATTTTTTTAAGAATACACACATTTAATTATTTAAATTGTTCTACTTCTGATTAAAAATATTGCAATCAATGATAAAATTTGTAAAAATTAATAGATTATTCAATATTAAAGCTAAAGTAACAAAACTAGAGCAATTATCATATTTTTATATAGACAGTAAATATTTAAGAATTTAATACAAGTATTTGAAATCATATAAGTATATTTTAAATTCTTTTTATTCACCACGCAATATGGGGGGCGGACTTGTTAGCAAGTCCGCAACCTTGGACTCAAGTTCACCACAGATTGAACACACATTGAGCTATTGACAAAGGAACCATACAATCAGGGATAAACACCACTCAGCAGAACAGTTTTAGGTGGGTCTTCAAGTAGAGTTCAATATGAGTTCAGTATGAGTTCAGTCTGAGTTCCATCTGAGTTGTGCCTGAGTTCAGGTTGGGGACTTGCTAGCAAGTCCACCCCCTATATTGCGTAGTGATTGCTGGACTTAAAATAATTTTTTTCAATAATTTATTTAGAAAATCATGTCAAAGGTTTCTTAATAAATCTCAAACATGGCCACATGTTTGACATATTTGAAGGAAAATAACTTGAATTATACAAGATAAATCATATACACAGAACTTTATCTATTTACATGTTGGAATATTAATGTATTGAAAGGCTATAATTAGCAAAAAAGGTGATACTGGCTGAATGGAGCTCCAGTGATTAAGAAAATCTGCAGAAATAGCCCTAGCAATTCCCAGAGGACTTGGGGTATCAAATTTTAAAGGAAATGGATCACACTTGCATATAAAAGGTTTTATTAATGTTAAAATATAGTTATTTAAATTTTTCTAAATTATTTCTTCCATCAATTGATTTTTTTCATGTAAGTTAAGAAACTTAATTTCTGATATCACCTCCAAGCAATCAGCTGCTGAAGCCAATCTATGATCTTGAGAGCTCAAAAATAAACCATGGAAACCATCAATTATATAGAATGTGAAAGATTGATATTGGTGGTGGGAATATTCAGAATTTATCTTGTTTAGCACAGCCTTTTGTTTCTGTTTCATTATAGTAAGTTGATTATTTTTGTTTTTCTAACTCGATTGTTGAGCTTCACTAGTCTTTCCACTTGATAATGTTGCAGAACAATATTTTGATTTAAGAATGATAATTGACATAATTATATCAATGATAACGTTTCTGATTTGAAGTAGAGTTGACATTGTCATATCATGGGTTTGAAGTGCAGTGGGACCAACTTCTAAGCCATCAGGAATTGGACTCTTCAGATTTGAAAGGTGAGCTAGAAGCTGAAAATCATTTTGAATTAGAAAATCTGAGTTAATGTTTTGATGTGATGGAAGCTGGCTGAATTCATGTGAGGTCAGATAAAGTGAAGATGATATAAGAGATAACCATGAATAATGGCAGTGATCACTTGGGATCATTAATCTCATGAGCATTTGGAAAAAATTGGATTCAGGGTGATCTGTTTTCTTTGATGAGGAAATAATTTCAGTATTTAAACCATCAGGATCACATAAATCTTCCATTTTTTTGAAATCAATATTTTTGAGTACCCATATCTGTGAGCTATCAATCTCTAAAAAAATATTTTCTACAAAAGGAAAAAAAAATAAGTAAAAGAAAAAAGTGAAGACTAAAAAATATGGTAGCTTACATAACTCAATAAGTTTTGAAAGCCAATATTCTCCACAAGATTTCTCCCAATGAAAAGTAAACATTGGAATATTTAACATGGGTTCTTGGGAAGAAGTAGAAGAGTGTAATTCAAGAAGAGTAACAATTTCCAACCACCAACTAAGGACCTTTTCCATGCTGATTCTACCTTTATAAAATTTATGAATTTTACAGAATTCCTCCTGTAAATCAGAGTCTTTTAGAACTGAGGGTGAATAAGTTAGCGGTTTGTTTGATATCTTGATTGGAGTTGATTTCATTGGTAGAGAAGCTTTCAAAGAGGTCAAAGTAGGTAATTTAGGAGGTGATGGGTATTGCTTTTTAGAAATGAAGGAATTTTGTGATGAGCTGTTTGAATCATCATCTTCATCAAACATATTTTCATGTTTTGAAGAATATTTTGAATTTTTCTGGTTTTGATGAGCAAGCATAGCTTCATATTCTGACAGTTCATCATTGCTATTTTCATTGCTCTTTTCATCATCTTCATCGGGGAGATGGTGTTTATGGATGTAACAATCTAAAATAGGTGAGTTTCTAGTACAAAATATCAAAAGAAAGATAAAAAGTACAATATGTAAGCAAAAAAAGAGATATATGAGAGAATTTTAAAGATAAAAGAATAACAATAAAAAAGGAAACAAAAATATACAGATTACCAAAGCGTTTGCTTTTTTTTTGAGATTTATTATTTGATACATCAGAAAAAAAATTAGCAAAATCCGGTTTAATACGTCAAACAAAAGAGGAGCCTTGGGATAATTTCTTTTTCTTGGAGAGGATAACAGGTGTTTCAAGATTTTCCTTAGAAGTTGAAGCATGAGTTGAAGCTGATTATTCATCTGTCTCATCATCATCCCTAATGACAATGACTTCATCAGGAGGAATCATACCCTCCTTGTAAGCTACAAATTTATATGAAGAAAAAAAATATTAATAATCTTATCTACTAATTTAAAAGGAGACAAAAAAAAGTGAAGAACATAAATTTTTCAAGGCTTTTCACATATTGAAGTAAGTTGTTACAAGGGTTAGATAAATATGAAGGAGAAGGATTATTGTTAAGGATCTTGACAAGTTTACCATTTTATCTCTAGAAAATTCAAGTAAATTGCGATACTGAACTCTTGTTATTTCCTGCCTCTCATTTCAAAGTACAGGAGGGTTAGGTGCCATGCCATGTGGCAGATGTATTGCAAGCTCAAAAGCTTCAAAGCAAGTATCAATCAGAGAGTGGGATGGAAAACATTTGGGCGCTGAAAAATCACTTTTTTGAAAAAAAAAATATACAACATAAGTGAAATTTATAAATTAAGAGAGAGGAACATGATACACATACAAAGTGGAGGTGTAGGATTTTGAATAACAGACATATTGATTAATGAATATTAAAATAAAGTATTTGATATCAAAAAATTATGATGTAATGTGATGAATAATTATAAGAAACTCCATTCTAGAAAATTGAACTTGATAATTCAATAGGATAAAAAATTGAATAAGATTAAAATTAAAGTGAGGATGAAAGAAACAGAAAACATAAAGAGGGGGATTATTATTATATGAGCTTTTTTTAACATGTATTATTCATAATGGGGTAAACTGTGTAACATGCTAAATCACAATCTGTTTATATTGAAGCGAAATTTAATGTAGCTAACAGAAAATCCTAGGAATTCTTTGGGGACCTTTAGTGTGAAAAAAAAAATAATAACAAATGCATATCCCATATGTAAATTACCACGGGTAAATACAAAATTTTTTAAATTAGAATTTACTCCTAAACAATGGAGATACACTTAATTAGTATATTTTATGAAAACAAAGGATAATGCTTTATAACTATTTGTTAAATATACTTTCAGATGACAATGAGAGATTAATGAATATACTGATATGCCTCACCAAAAAAGAAATGAATTATAAATATAAAATTGGTAACATTAGAATTTAAGGTAAGAATTTGTTTTTTAAGTGACTAGAGGAGTGTCGGGGTAGGGTGTGGGCCCAGTGACCAAACCATTGATAAACTTGGATACAACTAAGGGAAAAAAATTGATTAGTTTTATTTTACAATTTATCTTAGTCTGCACAAGATATTGCATTGTTGTCCCTAACTATACCAATATTGTTTCTTTTCAAAAGTTATAGGGTTACTAAGTTGATAAAATACTATTATTAATCACCCAATGAAATACCTTAAGCAACATTCAAAATTTTGAAACATTAATATACAATTTAAGATTTGGATTAGCTAATTTTTTACCACTTACCACAGTTTTGATTAATATAATAAAACTTGAAAAAAATTGTTGAGATAACCGAGAAATGTGTGCAAGAAAATTTAAGAAACATATGACTTGAATTTTAACTCATACACTATTGATAAACTTCATGGATCTTGATTAATTTCTATTGAAATTAATTTTGAGACTGGCATATTGAATTTAAGCTATGAACAAGTACTGTAAGTGCCATGGTTTGTATTCAATATATTGGTGTTGAAATTAATTTTGATAGGAATTAAAAACACCATGCATGGAACCCTGAGAGAAACCACAAAATTTATGAGGCAATGAACCTCATAATTTCAATTGAAATTAATGGAGACCCCTGCATATTGAATACAAGCCATGTCACAAGGACTACACAAACATAGAAAAAATTCAACATGCATGGCTTAAAATTAATTTTGATCAAAATTAACCAAGGCATTAAAACATAAATTTTTATATGGTGTACTTGATCAAACCAGTTAATCCAACTGCTTAGCTTACCTATACTTATTGGAATTTTACGTGTAGTCCATGTCCATATTAATTTCAATTGAAATTAATATTGAATAATACATAGTGAATACATCCTATGCCACTTACACTTGCCAGGCATAGCAACCATTAAATATGCCAGTATCAAAACTTAATTTTGATCAAAATTAATGAGCATGATAATCATGAATTTCTGGAGTCAACTGCTTATTTTTATGCATGGTGCCTTGCCAACATTAATTTCAATCAAAATTACTTTTGATACTGGCATATTGCATGTAGCTATGCCCGGAAATTGTAAGTGGCATAGTGTGTATTCATCATGTATTGGTCAACATTAATTTTGATCAAATTTAATATTGACATTTGCATATTGAATCCAAGCCAGCAAACAACCCCAAATATTCTTCATAAAACTGCCCATTAATTTTGATTGAAATTAAGGCTGACCATATAAATATTTAATGGTAGTTATATCTGGCCTGAGTAAATGGAGATAGCTTATATTCAATATATATTGGTCAACATTAATTTTGATCAAAATTAATGGGCATTTTGATCATGAACTTTTTCAGTCATTTAGTTGTTTCAATGCATAATGGCATGCAAACATTAATTTCAATCAAAATTAATGTTGAAACAATATAATGTTTTTTGAATGAAATGTAAAGGACAGCAAGTATTCTTAAGTATTGATATTTACTATACATGTTGAGGTTAAATATAATATTTACATATCCATATTAATTTCTATCAAAATTAATGTTGACAAATACATAATAAATAGTAAATATGCCTGGCTAGTGTAAGTGGCATAGCTTTTATTCAATCTGCATTTTGCAACATTAATTTCGATCGAAATTAAGGTTCATGATTATCATCAATTTATGCAGTCAGTTGCTTTGTCAGTATAGTCTACTATATAAGTATGATATAATAGTGTTATTTTATGGTCCTACTACTTATTGATAAATGATTTAGTGATTAAACCTCAGGGGAAGACTAATAGAATAGTTATACTCAAATAAAACTCACAATACTTGGATTTAAATGCGTGCTAGTGGTGGAAAATAGAAGAATAAAATATAGTTATAGCTTATATAAAGATAAAATCAATTTATAGTGGCTTTATAATATATTTCTAAATGTTAATAATTGTATAATAGTGTTTGTTGGAGTTGTAGTAATTGAATGAGGATAATAAACCGTCAAAATCCCTTCTTACTTATACCCAAATCCACTGGAGTGCACAGACCTTCAATCCAGATGATGTCACTGCTATCCCCGGCAATTACAGCACTGTGAGGGCCCATCACCTCCCCATGGCGTCCACTTCAAGCAGTTTCAACACGCAGACCTCCAGTAAGGACCCTCCATCACTATTAATAATAACACAGAGTCATACCATAAATAGAAAACCCAGATAAAAGCGGATACCATAAAGAAATAGGTAAAATAAATGATCAAAAAGAGATTTAATGAAACTAAAAGCATATAAAGGAAACAAATAAAATGTCCAAGCCCCCAATAACATCCCCAAGCATCCACATTAACCCAAAAACATCTTTCCAACCCATAAATCCGTGAATAACCATCCAAGGAAGTAATTTTAGTTGTCCAAACTGGGTGTATGCGCCTGATATAGGTGTCTATGCTTCTTTAGGCGTTGTGAGTCCACTGATTTCGTCCATATGACCTAAAATAAGCAGAAAAACAAAGGTTATAGGCTATTAAGGGGCTAAAACCCACTTATATACCTAAATATACATAATATACTGCATATTTCACTGAATATGAGATTTATGTATACATATAAGCTTATGTATGTCAATAATTACTTCATATCACTTAAGATAAGTATATTATGACTCCATTAACACCTTAATAAGTATTATTAGGCCATGGATAAGCTATTTAAACTATTATAAATTATATAATAGAATAATAATTATATATATATATAATAAAATAATATATATTATTATTTTAACCTTATTTTTAAGATATAAGCTTAATCTAGTTAAGGTTATCTTATTTTAAGCATAAGAAATACTCAGTCCTAAGGATATTTAGGCTGACACTCCCACACCCCAAAAAAAAACAATAAAAAAAATGTTAAGACATTTTAATTAATCTTAAGGAATGAAATAATAAAATAAAAAAAATAATTTTTATAATACATATACTGAATGAACAGTATTATTTAGATTAAAATTTTTTCAAGAGATTTTTAAGATCAGAGATTTCATTTTCTGGAATCCACTGGTCATATTCACTTGATTTATTTTTAAATCTTAATAGATACTCAACTCCCTTTTCTTTAGTAAGGTGTCTCTTTTTAAGTATCTTTTCAATTTCTGCTTTTTCCACTATTTCTTCAGGTTGCTGTTTATGCCTTCCTGATATTCTTGGAAAGAGAGCAGTATCATTAGAATGGTATGGTTTTATAAGAGAAATAGGAAATACTGGATGTTTTCTATCATAAGGTGCATATAGAATAACCTCAACAGCATTATTACCAACCATCTTTTTAACTACAAATGGTCCAATGAATGGATCCTTCAATTTAACATTACCATTTAAATTGAAATGTAGCGTTGAAATAAGGACTTCATCACCCTCTTTGAACATTTGTTCTTTATGGGCTTTATCCCATCTTTTCTTTTCATACTCAAAAGCCTTATTTATACATTCTTGAGCATGTTTTCTGCATAATTCCTGCATCTGAAGAAAAGATTTAGTACCTGGATGAATATCTAATCTAGGTAACTTATTAAGAGTTTTAGCAGGGGTATTAGGTACATAACCCAACCATAACTCAAATGGCTTTTTGCCAGTGACAGAATGTACTGTACTATTATATGCAAATTCTAAACCTGGGATAAGGGTTACCCAATCATGCGTGAATTTGTCATTGTCTTTAAAATTAAGACCAAAAGCACAGTATCTTCTTATCATATCTTCTAAGGTTTGTATCATTCTTTCTGCTAGCCCATCAGTTTGTGGATGGTGTGCTGTAGAAAGTTTTAATTGACACCCTGAAACATCCATAAGTGACGTCCAGAACTCAGAAGTAAATTTAGGATCTCTGTCAGAAACTATTGCTTTGGGGAAACCTGCTGTATTTAACATTTGTGTCCACCATAAAAAAGCTAAGTCCTTTGCAGAAACCTCTTTGTGGGTAGGAATAAATTTACACATCTTTGTAAATCTATCTACAATTACCCAGCAGGAGTTATAACTCTTATGCCCTGCTATTGGCAAACCTGTTACAAAGTCCATGTTAATGATTTCCCATGGAGCTTTTGGTTGCTCAATTTGTTGTAATAAACCAGCTCTTTTTCCTGTTAATCTTTTAGATTTTTGACAAGAATCACATGTTTCAACATATTTCTGAACATCCTCAGACATGTTAATCCACCAAGCTGTGTTTTTTACTCTGGTTAATGTTTAATGGTAGTCAAAATGACCTGCTAATATATCATCATGACATATACTTAACATTAACTCCTTCATTGAAGGGGGAATTACAATTACATTACTTAATTTTTTCCTGTAATATATAAAACCATCCTCAATGGAAAATTTTCCTTTCTCTAATGCCTCTCTATACTTATTTGGTAATGTTTTTATTAAAACATTCATTGAAGCATTAGATGGATCATTTAATATTGTAGTTAATTTACTTAAGTCAGGATCTGAATTATAATTATCAAGAATTCATTGCATAAATTCATCCTCAAGATCTACAATATAAATGCCATAAATGTTAATAATCTCTGAATCAGGAACATAAGCAGGATTATCTTCATTATTAGGCAGAGGTACTCTAGATAACAGATCTACATTAGAGTGCAAGGTTCCTGCTCTATGTGTAATAGTCATCCGTCCTCTGTATTCTTGTACAGCTAATTGCCATCTAAACATGTGTCTATTAGGAGTTTTCATGTTTAAGAGTGACTTAACTGCACTACAGTCAGTTATTAACTCAAATTTTTGGTCTTCAAGGTAATAATGTAGCTTTTCAAGAGCCCATACTACTGCCAAACATTCAAGTTGAGTAGCACCATATTTTAATTCACCACTTCTCAGAGTACGTGAAATATAGCAGATTACTACTTCTGACATTTTACCTTCCATAAGTTGTTTTTGATGCAAAGCAGCACCCAGTCCAATAAAACTTGCATCTGTATATAATACAAAAGGTAATTGGAAATCTGGTAATCCCAAGATAGGAGCTGTCATTAAACATTCTTTCAACTTATTAAAAGCTTGTTGTCTTTCATTATTCCAAATGAAAGCTTCTGATTTCTTTATCAGTGTGGTCAGTGGTGCAGCAATTGATTGGTAGTTTTTTATATATTGTCTATAATAACCACACATTCCAAGAAAAGATTGTACATCCTTCACATTTTGAGGAATTCCAATATTCTTTATTGCAGCCACTTTATTTTGGTCTACACATATTTGTAAGCCAGATACAATATGACCAAGAACTTTTAAAGATTCAAACCCAAATTTACATTTTTTCAATGCAAGGGTCATTTTTATTTCATCCATTTTCTGAAATACTTTCCTTAAATGGATTAAGTGTTCATCAAAAGTTTTAGAGAACACTATGATGTCATCAATGTATACCATTAACCATCCTTCAATCATTTCATTATGGAATGTTATATCCATTAACTTCTGAAATACTGATGGAGCATTTTTTGGTCCAAATGGCATTCTGACATACTTATAAATTCCCATGTGTGTTGTTATCAACAAAAAGTTCTGTGAATTCTTTTCAACAGGAATTTGATGGTACCCTTTATTTCCATCTAGGCAACTTATATATTTAGCACCTTTAAGGGTAGCATGTATAGAGGCAATCCTTGGCAAGGGATAAATATCATCTACTGTAAATGTATTTAATGCTCTATAATCACCTCACAGTCTTGCTTTATCTTGTTCATAAGAAATCAGCACTGGTGATATTACACAATATTTTGGTGTAGTTTCAACCTTCGCAAGAATGTTCATTTTTAATAACATCTTAATATTATCCTCTATGTCTTTCCTCTTCATTGGTGAAGCAGGGTATGGTTTCTTTTTAAGACTAGCAGGAATATTATCCATATCACAGGTTAAACTAATTTTCATTTCATGTTCTTTTACAAGGCCAAGTTCATTTGTACCATGTGCAAAAGCCATTGGAAAAGCTTTAATTAATTCCAAAATATTATCTTTCTCAGTTTCACTTATCTGAGTGCCAAATGATGCTTTTGAAATTTCTGTTTCCAGAAGTTCCAACTCATTGGATTCTCTTCCTTTAGACGGGGAATTTGTTACTGACTCAATGTGTAAGACAGTGTTAAAAGACTTTATCTTAAATTTCCTTTTACCATTCATGCCAATTGTAAAATTGTTATTAGCAGGGTCTAATTTTACACCAAATTTAGTCAGAATATCATTTCCAATGATAAAACAGTTACTACAATTTGTATTATCCATTACTACAAAGTCACAAGTTACCCTTACATAACCATGTTGGTGTTTAAAGAAACAGAAGCTTTGTATTTACCAATGGGGTGTAGTACTGATCCAAAACCTCTCCAATTTTTATTCTGAAGTGGTTCAAGCTTAAACTTATATTGACTATCAATTTTCTGTAATGTATTAGTGGAAACAACTGAACCAGCAGCTCCTGTGTCCAATACTATATTAACATTTTCACCAGAAATTATAGCTGGAACCGTGATAGGTGTCATTCTAAAGTTATCAGCTTGTATATCCTTAATGATTTCAGCATCCTCAAAATTCATTAAAGATTCATTTGAGTCCATATTTAATATTGAATTTTCAGAGATGGACAAATCATCTTCCAACATACAGACTTCATTTTCATCACTATATGAGATATTGCTGTCATAATCACTTGATTCTTTACTTTTTTCAGTTTCAGTTTCAGATTCACGTTGATTTTCAACAATATTTATGTTTTTCTCACATTTGTGACCTTTGACCCAAGGTTTGTTACACTTATAACAAGTATTTGTTTCATACTTTTTAGGTACTACAGGTGCAGTAGGTTTTTTCTGCTTCTCCTGAAGTGTTTTTGAATTCTGAGTTTTTACAGGTTCAACATTTTGCTTATAAGTGGAATACCTTGATTCATACTTATGGTTTAATAATATTTCATTGCAAATATTAATAAAGTCAGAATATTCAGTAACATTTAATGTTCTAGCTACAACAATGTCTCTGACAGATATAGGTAATTTGTATATTATCTTATCTTTCCATAAGTTAAAATCCATATGAGGCTCAATGGCTTTTAATAATTTATTTAAATTCATTAAAAATACCATAGGTTTGTCACCATTCAACGGATTATACCTAGTCTTCTCATACAGTCTCTGCTGAGTAAGCCTGAATTTAGAACCTCCAAATTGTTTTTCAATAAGTTGTTTCCATTCAGCCCAAGAGTAGTCTCTACCCTCACTTAAGACAGCTTCAAACCATAATAAAGCAACATCCTTAAATAAAGAAATTAATTTTGATTTTATCTCTTCATCTGGTAACTTATATGAGAATTTCAAGTTGTCAATTCTTTGAATAAAATGTTGCCAATCAGAGCTGGCTTCCCCATCATAAGTTGGGTACTGATCTATTTTAGGCCAGTTCTTCTGATTGGATTTTATCTCACTAATCTTAGGTAAATTCAACAACTCATTCACTTTTGATAAATGGTCTTGTATTTCTTCCTGCACGTATTTGTGACTTACATTTTCAGATTTGACACTACCACCAGATGGTTTTAATTGTGGTGGTACAGGGAAGGAATGAGATTCACTTTTGCCAATGAAAGGATTATTATTATATTGATTATACTTATGATTATCCTGGTTCATTAGTAGATTGGCAGTTTCAATCTCAACTTTAGTTAATCTTTGTAGCAACTCAGAGACACTTTGATTTGTCTGTGCAAAAGATAACTTTGTTCTTGATTCAGTTTTTAATAAATGTGTTTCATATAATTTTTCTAACTCACAAAATTTGTTTGAAAGGTCATTATATTTATTACTCAATGAATCATATTTAAGAGTTAGAGACAAATGTTCTTTCTCTAATTCTTTATTACGTGTTGCTAATTGAGAAATGTTCAATGTCAAGGATGAAATTGTATCACTAGTGAGCTTAACTGTCTGTTCCTCACAATCAGTCATTCTATTCCACAATGCTGAAACAATTCTATGGACAGTTGGATTATTGTTAAAATATTCCATGTGCTCCTTTTCAATTCTCTCACTCTCCTGTGAACTTCTCATCTCACTAGTAGGTGGTTGCAACTGAGGATTAACTGTATTATCATTGTATATAGTACTGTTATTATGGACAAAAGACAAGTCAGGTGTATCTACTCTAAAACCTAAATTTCTTAAATCCTCCTCTATTTTTTGTACAGATTTAACATCAATAGAATTACCTATATTGTAATTATCAGTATTATGTCTAATCTGAGAGGGTAAGTTACTTACCAAGGGATGGTTTCCAGTCCTGATTTTTGGCGCTTTTTTCCCTTGTAAGGGTGAGCTGAGGAAGTCAGATGAGGGGGTGGATCCCTGTTGCAACTGTGGCTTGTCCACTGTTGGTGAAACCAGTCCCATTTCCATTTGTCTACCAGGATTTTCTCCTGGGAGTGAGTGGACCCTCCTTGGGTAGGGGGTTGCTGATTTGATTGACTGAGCTGGCCTCCCTTTAATTCTGCCATTGCCTGATTCATCTGCTGAAATCCTAACTTGCAATTGTTTTTCAACTGCTCTACTTCCTTGAACATGAGAGATTTTGATTCCTCCAACTTCAGAACCTGTTTGGCCAGGTGGGACAGTTGATCCTGAAGAGGAGGAGACGTCTTTTTTATAGTTATCATTTTTAAGAGGGCGTCCTTTTCCTCTATACTCATGCTTTCTGGCTGGGGGTACTGTTGTCCCTCCATGGTGATGTCCTGGAAAGTTTTTGTTAGCTTTAGACCTGGTATTATAAGCAGGCTGTTCACTTAAACTATCCTGGGGAGCACTCATATTGTTCAGAATAAAAATATTTTACGTCTACAAAAGGAAAAAACTCTATGGATTTAGTAGACAAATAATATTAGCAATTATATTACTAATAAAAAAGCAATGGAGCTTACCCTGAATTTATATCTTTATTTATTTAAATAAAATATAAGAAAAATTCGAAAAAATCTGTTAAAAATATAATAATAAGTTTAACTAGACCTCTATAAGGGTGAATAATTAGCTTACCAAGCTTTAGCCAAATACCAATTTAATTGGGTGTTATATTGGTGTCCAAATACCAAGTGAATTTGGGTTTATATTGGGTACAGTTACTACTGTAAATATCTAATTTTTATGATAAAAAATTAGTACAATTATTATAAGGGTTCTTTTCCGAAATCAATGAGTTATGATGACCCACTAATATGCAGCAGACCCAAATATTTGGTTAATTTTGAGTTGTACTAAGGTAAAAATCACGTCCCAAGGCTTATACTAAATAATAAGTAAAATATAAGGAAAGACCCCCAATTGTCAGTATAGTCTAGTATATAAGTATGATATAATAGTGTTATTTTATGGTCCTACTACTTATTGATAAATGATTTAGTGATTAAACCTCAGGGGAAGACTAATAGAATAGTTATACTCAAATAAAACTCACAATACTTGGATTTAAATGCGTGCTAGTGGTGGAAAATAGAAGAATAAAATATAGTTATAGCTTATATAAAGATAAAATCAATTTATAGTGGCTTTATAATATATTTCTAAATTTTAATAATTGTATAATAGTGTTTGTTGGAGTTGTAGTAATTGAATGAGGATAATAAACCGTCAAAATCCCTTCTTACTTATACCCAAATCCACTGGAGTGCACAGACCTTCAATCCAGATGATGTCACTGCTATCCCCGGCAATTACAGCACTGTGAGGGCCCATCACCTCCCCATGGCGTCCACTTCAAGCAGTTTCAACACGCAGACCTCCAGTAAGGACCCTCCATCACTATTAATAATAACACAGAGTCATACCATAAATAGAAAACCCAGATAAAAGCGGATACCATAAAGAAATAGGTAAAATAAATGATCAAAAAGAGATTTAATGAAACTAAAAGCATATAAAGGAAACAAATAAAATGTCCAAGCCCCCAATAACATCCCCAAGCATCCACATTAACCCAAAAACATCTTTCCAACCCATAAATCCGTGAATAACCATCCAAGGAAGTAATTTTAGTTGTCCAAACTGGGTGTATGCACCTGATATAGATGTCTATGCTTCTTTAGGCGTTGTGAGTCCACTGATTTCGTCCATATGACCTAAAATAAGCAGAAAAACAAAGGTTATAGGCTATTAAGGGGCTAAAACCCACTTATATACCTAAATATACATAATATACTGCATATTTCACTGAATATGAGATTTATGTATACATATAAGCTTATGTATGTCAATAATTACTTCATATCACTTAAGATAAGTATATTATGACTCCATTAACACCTTAATAAGTATTATTAGGCCATGGATAAGCTATTTAAACTATTATAAATTATATAATAGAATAATAATTATATATATATATAATAAAATAATATATATTATTATTTTAACCTTATTTTTAAGATATAAGCTTAATCTAGTTAAGGTTATCTTATTTTAAGCATAAGAAATACTCAGTCCTAAGGATATTTAGGCTGACATGCTTACTGTTATGCATGGTAACATGTCAACATTAATTTTAATTAAAATTGAATTTGATATGCCACCAAGCATTTTTCTGTAAGATGAAAAGTAGGGCCCTCTATTATAAGTAAACACATTACAATGCATATTGAGCTTGTATATATCATTTACAAATTAATATTAATTTCAATCAAAATTAATGTTGACCAATACACATTGAAAACAAGCTTTACAACTTACACACACCAGATATAACTACCATTCAATATGTATATGGTCAACCCTAACTTTGATCAAAATTAATGAGCAGTTTTATGAAGAATTTTTTGGGTTGTTTGCTTGTTTGGATTCAATATGCAAATGTCAATTTTAGATTTGATTTAAATTAATGTTTACCAATACATAATGAATACACACTATGCCACTTACACTTTCCAGGAATAGCTACCATTCAATATGCCATTATCAAAATAAATTTTGATTGAAATTAATGTTGGGAAGGCACCATGCATAAAAATAAGCAGTTGACTCCAGAAATTCATGATTATCATGGTCATTGATTTTGATAAAAATTTATTTTGATACTGGCATATTTAATGGTAGCTATGCCTGGCAAGTGTAAGTGGCATAGCGTGTATTCACTATGTATTGGTCAACATTAATTAAGATAGAAATTAATATGGATACATAAATGTGACATAAAGAGGTATGGACCATCAATTTGTTGAAAATACATTTTTATATCTCATACATTATTTGTTTTTCTTAAATAAAATGTTACTCTCTCTCAATATCACCTTATAAAATTTACCAAGCTTCTTTTAAAAATAACCGAATACATAAAATTCAATATAAGATAGCTATATTACACAGAAGAACACCATTATACCCAAGTTATGATGATGTTGATGCTGTATTAATTTATTCCCAAATCTTTACCAGATCAATATCAGCTCCAACCCCAAGTGACTCACGTTCATTTAAAAATAATCCTTCCAAAAATGTTTCTGAATAGAAATTCTTGGGAAGGTATTTAAAAAAATTGAATATACCATCTTGTACAACTGTCCTTTCTGATGACCGTGAATATGTTTTTAATGCCAATTTTCTTTGAGCTGGTGTATGGGAAAAGTCCTTTTCTATCTTATCCAATTTTTTTAAACAAAATATTGAGTTCAAGATTTTCCCATCCAGGAATAGCTCAGATAGGTACAGTTGGGGCTGGTGGTGGGCCTTTCTTGATATCAGAGATGCCCCTAGTATTATGAAAAAGCACAGCAAAACCTGGCACATCACTGCAGACATCTATTTATAACTTGAAGCATGCACTAGCAATCTGAATTCCAACTAAATCAGCTTCATAATAACAAAAAGCAAAGTAAAATAAAAAACTTACCTTGGTCCGATAATGTTTTACTTGTGCCCTTTCCCTCTTTTCCATCTTTTCTCTTTCCACCCTTTCCTCTTCTTGCCCAAACAACCTTATCATCTCCTTCCCCTTATTAACTACCCATTTCTCAATAGCACATTGAGTGAACTGAAGCTTTTACTGATCAATTTTATTCAAGATGTTGAGCCACCTGGTACAGTGGTTAGATAATATGCTTCCCATGAATTGATTCCAAGTTGATTCCGGAAAATCACAGCAAGTCCAATCAAAGGCGGTGTGGTACACACCTTGCAGGTAGCTTGATTTTTGACCAATCAGCTCACATAGTCCAAGAAGAACAAAAGGGATTCATAGCGCAGTAGGTAGTGCTTAAATATAATATGTATTTGTGTGTTTTGAAGAACAAAGGGAAATTGAAGTGCAGAAGAGGATTCAGGGTCTGTGCACTCAGATTTTGAAACAGGATGCGCCACACAATGGGGAATTGTGTGTTATCAATTTAGGACTGAAAGCGCTGAACAATATTGATTTGGATTTTCCAATAATTGTGTGTTACGCACTAAGGAAGGAATTATGGCTCAAGAAAGGACTCAGGTGCAAAGAATACTGCACTGCAGCTAGTGTGGTAACTTACTGAAACAGGTATGATAGGAGGTTAACTAGTTGAAGTCAAGGCAACTAGGATCAGCGTTAGAAGGAGTCAAACTTGAAAGTAGCACTGAAAGAAAACAAAGGTACAGTCAGGAGCGCGCATGTGGAGTATGAGTGAAACAAGTTAATACAAGTGTTAGTAAGCATAGGGTATGTTTTAGGAGCTGTAGTTGTTACAAGCGGTGTATGTAGTTTACAAATAGATTAGTTATTGTTTTACTAATGTGGCGCTAGAGTCAGCACTGGACATCCACTAGGTAACTGTGTTTTGAGCTCTTGAAAAATATAAAAAGGGTATCGCATCTAGTAATAAGGGAAGAGAACAATTGACCAATAATTAGTTAACATATGAGTAGTTAATAATTGTGGAGTCAAGTATAAGATATTAGATTTTCTGCAATCAATTGTTTGAGAATATATTAGAGATATTTCTGAGTCTTTTGTCATTTGTGCGTCTGTGTGTGTATTTCATATAGTATAGTGAAAGATCGCAACATAGAGAGAATATATAGATTCAGTAGAATCGAATGTTATTAGAGTTATTTTATTACTATAATAAGGCATATTCAAAGAGAGTGCTTCAAAAGGAAGTATCTGTGGATATTAGAGCTTGTTAAGAATAGAAATATCCAGATAGTAATACTTGTTTTCTCCCAATCTTTTATACTCATCTCTCAACTTATAAACTTTCTAATCAAATATTAGTGTTACACATTATTGCGCTGTCTTTTATTCTTTTTAGAAATCTAAAAGAAGAGCCAACCCATCTCACATTGTGTCTACTACTTAGTACTTTAGAACTCTCTACAATTGGTGTCCCAAAAGTGGCATAATTTTTACTAGTTTTTTGATTAGATTGTTTGGTTTTCAGGGTTCTGTCAAGAGGATGTGATCAAGCCGGTGCTTCAGTGGAAGAGTCGTAGAGTCTACAACAAGTGGATCAATAGCAGTTATCAGAGGATAGCATAGGTCTGTATTGTGAATATAGTCGGGTATTAATTACCAAGTGTGTGTATTATTATTTTTGTGATCTCTGTTTTGATTTCATATTTCAGAAATGGATCCTACTGCAACTACATCTAAGGGATGTCAGGAGAAGGTTAAAACACCTAATTCAAGGGTGTTGTTTCCACAGACGGTAACTATGATAATTAGATGTAAAGATGAAAGTTTGCGTTTTGCGGGTATTAATACCAAGAATTTCTTACAAAGTTTTGAACAAGCAGCTGAAGTGCATGGAGAGACCGAGTATGATATCGTGAGTCAAGTGCTTTTCTTTGTCTCTAATGAGTGCAAGGACAATTTAGAGGATTTAAAGGGGCATGAAGAGCATAATTGGTCAGCTCTAAAAGAACCGATGCTCAAGAGATGGCTGAAGGTTACTGAGGAAACTAACACCACACAATATGGGGGGCGGACTTGCTAGCGAGTCCGCAACCTTCGACCCAAACTCACCCCAGATTGAACACACATTGAGCTATTGACAAAGGAACCATACAATCAGGGATGAACACCACTCAGCAGAACAGTTTTAGGTGGGTGTTCAAGTAGAGTTCAGTATGGGTTTAATATGAGTTCAGTCTGAGTTCCATCTGAGTTCAGGTTGGGGACTTGCTAGCAAGTCCACCCCCTATATTGCATAGTGTAAGTATACAATAAAAGATCTGGATGTCTTGGTAAAGAGGGTCAAAGCTAAAGGGGGTGTTCAAGACCCTAGGGAATTTAAAAGTTTTAGAGAAGATTTTGATCAAATAGTGGAATATTTAGTCAGTAACAAAGATTTTAGTGATGCTAATGCGTCTTTACCTTTGTTTTGTGAAGTGTTAGCACCAGAAGTTGAATACTGGGCGAAGAGGCACTTGGATAAGAAAGGAAAGCTATTCAAGAAGAGGGATGGTAATTATAAGTACCCTGGATTAGAAGAAGTAGAAATGGCAGTGGAAGCAGAAATGAAGTTGCGTCAATTTAAGTGTCGCGCATCTAGAGTTGCTTTAGATAACGAGGAGATGGACAAAGATGCGTCTGGCATGCAAATGCCTCCTCAGATGTTGTCTCCTAGAGTTAAAGTTTTCACTAAGGAGCCGGATTCTGTTATGGCTAGGATTGAGGAGTTGGAGAAGTAAATAATTGAAGCGGCAAAGGCAAAAGAATTGTTTAGGCCAAAGAGTTCTCCTCAACCATTGCGTTGTGCTACTATGGTATGTTACTATTGTAATAAAGAGGGACATAATAGGTTGAGGTGTAATGCCCTTCAAAAGGATAAAGAGGAGAGGGTAGTTTATGAGGATGGAGCTACGCTTATGTTGGAAGATGGGACTAAGCTTGTCAAAGACAAGGATCAAGGGATGCAAGCCATGGTCATTGATCATATTAATAAAAAGTCTATGGAGGGCAGTTCGAGCAAGGGCAAGGAGCCTGAAGCTAAAGAGAAAGGCAAGGATGCGAAGTCAGTCAATTTTTCAGTTACTTGCGCAGTGTTGGATTTTAAAGTAAAAGAAGGAGCGGTTGCAGCGCCACTTACTGTAGTGCGTCCGGAGATGTTTACAGCAAAGCACAAGAGAATGGCCCCACCTACAATTAGTAGGCGGAGAAGAGCTGACGCTAGGTATGCAAATCCAGAGGATATGGAGGAAGTAGGGTATACTACTAGAGAGAATACACCTGCGCCTATTGAGGATGTTGAAATGGATGGTATGGAACCAGTTGGTTATGGTGCGGATCATCAGGTAGAAGATCAAACAATGATGATGGAGGAGTCTGAGTTAGTGCAGCAAAGAGCAGTACCTGCTGAAGGAATGCCAGGAAGGAAGCGCAATACTCCAAAGAATCCACCTGGAAGAGCAAAGGCTGGTGCAAAGGCAACTCATCCTAAATGGAGGATGCAGTGCCCAGTTCACTCTGAATTTCCTAAGGCATCTCAGGATTTAGCTGCGCAATGTTTGAAGACTACAGTTTCTGTTCCATTGGGGGTGCTGACAGCAGTAGTGCCAGATATAGTGAATGGAATTGTGGATAAGTGCAGGAAGCAAAGGGTTGCTAATTGGGCTGAGTTTGATGTTGGAGAGCAGTCATTTCAGCCAGTTGTCCGATTACCTAGGGCGCCAAATTATGCAGGACCCTTAGGGTATTTAAAGATTACTGTAAATGGTAAGCAAATTTGAGCGTTAGTGGATACAGGTTCACAAATCAATGTGGTGTCAGTAGATGATTCTGTGGAGTTAGGTCTTCCTGTCAAAGATAATGAGGGTACTGTCACAGGAGTTGGTGGAGGTAGGTTGCCTGTTATAGGTGTAGCAGAGTATGTACGCACTAGAGTTGTGGGAGCAACGAGGGATATACATTTTTATGTTCCAATGGGTGTAGTTAAACCAGTTTTAGGCACACCATTTTTAATGGATTATTCTGCAACTATTGATTATTGTTTGAATAAGACTATTGGAATAAGGATTATGGGTGATGATGGTATTCCAGTAACAGCAGTCTTAGTAGCACCTAAGGATGGTGGCTGGGAAACTAAGTACTCTGGAGCTTCACAATTAGAGAGAGAAAGAGAGTTTTATGAGGAAGTCTCAGATGATGAGATAGGGAGACCGCCAGGAAGGAACTGGCATTTTAGGTGTTACTATCTCCCAGGATGAGAGGAACCTGGATAGTGACCAGTCAACCCAACAAAAAGGGATACGTAAAGCAGTACTTCATAGGTGTCTTGTGAATACTACAGTAGAATGTATTATACATAAGCTTTTTGATTTCTTTGATCATGGAGTTTGTTATACTTATATTAAAAAGAAAAGAAAAAAATGGGATTTAGGTGTAACCCATAGTTATATTAGAAAGGGTTTGATTTTAAGTAATGAAGGGAGCAGCAAGCTCTGTTTAGAATCTAAGTATAAACCAGTGGCTGTCAAGGTTAAACCAGTAAATGTAATGATGCTGGATTTTAATCCTCCTTTGCAGAGGCCTGTGCTGTCTATGAATCCTTATGATACTCCTTTAACAAAGTTTCCACCTGAATTTGGGCCTACTAGTAAAATCATGATGGAGAGGCTTCAGATGGTTAATTTTAAACCAGAGGATTGGTTCTCGCAGGAAGAAAAGAAGTTGTTGTTACATGCTATGGTTCTCAGAGAAAAGGCTATTGCGTTTTCTGAAGAGGAAAGGGGTTTGTTGAAACACTCTTATTGTAAAACTTATATTGTTCCAGTTATACCTCATGCGCCATGGCAAAAGAAGGCTTTTCCAATACCAGGGGCTATAAGAAAAGAGTATACGGAATTAATTAGGGGAAGGTTAAGGTCTGGCTTGTATGAACAGTCTATGTCTATTTATTCAAGTCCAGTGTTTTGTGTTGTTAAACATAATGGTAAATTAAGGGTTGTTAATGATTTTAGGGCAATGAACAAGGTTATGGTAAAGGACGCAGGAATGCCACCAAAGCCAGAGGAGATTTTGGATTATTTTGCGGGAGGTGCAGGTTATGGCTTAGGTGATATTATGGGAGGATACAATGAGCCCGAATTGGACGAATCATCCAGACACATGACGGTATGGTAAGGTAAACTCTTACAGTCGCCTTGCTGTAAGCAGAATCCGGAGGAGATATGTGGATTTAGCCGAAAACCCCGTCCTTCCAATAAAATAACAAAATGGGAATTCTAAATCACTAAGCTAACCAATCTACTTGGATCTGATTGATGAAAATAAAGAAACTCTAAAATATTTAACGCTTATTGAGATTTAAAGAAAGTGGCTGTTGATAAAGAAATACTGATAACAACAATTAAGGTGTACCAGTGAAAGATCTGAAAAGATTGACTTTTATGTTTTTATAATGATTTGAATTTTTATGAGACAGCAATAATCAAGTCCCAGCGATGAAGACCTTTCTAAAGATACCCTATATGAAGTGTTGTTTAAATTGTTGAGTAGTATTTCTAAAATGTTATATATAAAATATAAAGTTATAAGGGTATTACAAATTTATTTGATTTGTTGAGTAATAAAAAATGAGACCGTGGTGGTTAAAGATTAAGCTGTATGATGTGTCCCCCCCTCTCAATTTCGAGTTTGAGAAGCGCTTAAGTATTCCTAGTCACGTGCCTAAGTTTTCCCCTCCAGAGCTCTTCCAGAGTCAATCCGGAGCCCGTACGGAGTCCGTACGGAGCCGGAACGGAGTCCGTACGGAGTCCGTACGGAGTCGAAACGGAGTCGAAACGGAGTCCTTCCGGACTTCCGGACTCAATTTAGAACCTTAAAACTATAATAAAAAATCTAGAAAAATTACACATAATAGAGCTACTTCCCCTTTACATACCAAACTAATTTTCGTAGCCTGCGCAGCTCTAATTACCCCGTGAAAATTCATCAAAGTTAAGTAATTTTTGAAAACGTAAATATTTCTATAAAACTTTAAAATTCATTTAAAAATATAAGAAAATTAGTAAAAATTCTGGGAAAATTTCCCAAGGTTCTTGAGTAACTCGACTTGATACTTATAAATTTTCAGACCGTAAAAATAAGTTTTCTCCGTAAAATAAATTGTATTTGTGTAGGCATTCGTTCGTGACCAATTTCTTCATATTTTAAACTCCAATAAATTAAATAAAACCCTTTTATAAAAAATAATAACACCAATCTTGCATGCCGTGATAACTCCATTTACATACTTAGGTGCCGTACTAAACTTTAGGCTACCACATCCTCCCTCCAATCGAGAATGTCCCCATTCTTATAACTTGCATAAGTGGTGGAGAAATTCCAAAAGAATTATCTTGTCCAATAAAATAATTTGATAAATTTGTTTTAGCTGGTCTTCTTATAAATCTTTATAATAAAAAAAACGTTCTTTCTTCTTCTCTGGCTTGATATAACATAAAATAAAATAATATAAATCTTGTGATGATTCCACTACTGAGAGCAAGGTTTGAATCCCTTCAGACTCCCATATACCAGTCTTCCTTCTTGTCACAGCATTGAGAGAGTGGATCTTCCTATGAGCCGAATACTCCTGATTCCAACCTCATAGGGCCCCCCACTGAGCCGAATTCTATGATTCCAATCTCGCCATAAGGTCCTCCAAGCTTCACACCAAAAAAAATGGCCTAACTATGAGGCACTAAAAAAAATCATTCCCTAAAATCCAACTACCATCCTAACTTCTGATTCCTTCATCACAATTTTCAAACTTTGCTATACAGCAAACCCATAATATACTTTTGCCAGGCTTCCAATAATAATATTAACTTTAGACCATGTTAAAGCGCCACAAATTTCACCTAATTAACCATTATGCTTTCTTTAGCATCATTACCACCTAAAATTTTAACCTCCTAAAGCTTATCAGCACCCGATTCCAGAAATAATTGAATAACCAGTTTAGAGTCATAGTGGACAGTGATAAATTAAAAGATTGAATTGAGTTATCCAAACAAGATTGACATTCCAGTTTAAAGTCTTGGTGGACCAAACATATAATCGATTGCCAGTTTATGGTCTTGGTGGACCAAAGATCGTTTAGGTGCATAAATAACTTGATATATTCCTAAGTAAGGCCTAGGCTTGACCAAAGATTGAATAAATTTGATAATCCAGTTTAATGTCATAGTGGACCAAACATTTGATCGACAAGTAATCCAGTATAAGGCCATAGTGGTCCAATGAATGTTGAATTATCCTGCAGATATTAATTTTCCAGTTTAAAGTCATAGTGGACCAAACAATGAATGAACTACCAGTTTAAAGTCATGGTGGACCAAACATTTAATCGATAAGAAATCCAGTTTAAGGTCATGGTGGACCCAACACTTGATAATAGTCCAGTTTAAGGTCTTGGTGGACCTAACATTTGATAACACTCCAGTTTAAGGTCTTGGTGGACCTAACAAATCCAAAAAAATTTTAACGATAGTCTTGAAAATTAGCCAGTTTAAAGTCTTGGAGGACTAACAGCTCCAAAATTCGTATAAAACCTTAAGGAAAGTCTTGAACAGTAGCCAGTTTAAAGTCTTGGAGGACTAACAGATATCTTGAAGTAAAATCCCATTGGTATTGAGTTCTCCTAGACCCTGTTTCCTGTCTAAACTAAATGAATAAAACTAAAAAGAATGAAAACTAAAAAAAATAAAACTAAGAAATATAATAATGATTTTGATTTAATTAATAAATTTTAATTTTAATTTTAATTAATTTTTTTTTTTTTTTTTTTTTTTTTTTTTATTATTATTATTATTTTTTTTTTTTTTTTTTTTTTTTTTTTTAATTTTATTTTTTTTTTTTTTAACTTTATTTTTTTATTTATTTATTTTTATTTTTTTTAAATTTAAAATAAAAGATTTTAGAAAAGATAGTTTTGAAATAAAAGTTAAAATTTAATTTTTAAAGAAAGATAAACGAATGTGAAAAGAAGGATAAAAAGTAATAAAAATTTCAAAATAAAATTTTAAAAGATGCCCCCCGGCCATTTGATGAGCCGTACCCTCGACATCATACCCACATCCAAGTGCAACTTGATGTGGTTACACAATTTTGAGAAATTGAAAAGAAAAGAAAATAAATGAAAGTTTTTAGAAGATAATTTTTATAATGATGATCACTGGGTGGGCTCCCTCCAATTTATAAAAATGATTAGAGACCACCAGTGAGCATCACCTTTACATTAATTCATAATATATATTTAAAGAAAAGAAATCACAATCTAACATAAAAAAATCAAAAACAAAATAAAAAAATCTTGAATCCGGCGTTGAGAGCGGTGTCTCTTGATTCGTTCCAGTTTATAGTCTTAGTGGACTTCCTAAAATTAAAAGACAAAGCCAGGATTCAACTAGAAACAGGGAAAATTTTGGAAACGAACATTATGGGGTAATTGTGTATAGAGCAGCCAGCCCATCAATTACCCCCACACTTGCCAATATTAAATTAAGAAGGTTCCCCTGTGAACACTTCTTCCAATAAATTTTAAAAATTTTCCAACACTATCTTCACCCATATTTTAAGAATTTTAAGTTTTCGAAAATTTCAAAGAAGGTCTTCTTGCATTTCGTTAAGTTTCATCACAGTTTCGTTGTCCATATACAGTGTAACGATAGTAAAGTATTTTGATAAAAAAGAAGATAGTTTATCCTCGTTGCGGAGGAATCCATAAAATTTCGTAGATATCATAGTTTATCCTCGTTGCGGAGGTATAAATTTAATAAATGTCATTAAAATTGTAGTTTATCCTCATTTCGGAGGAATCCATAAAGTTTCATTGATATCATAGTTTATCCTCATTGCGGAGGAATCCATAAAATTTAAGAAGTTTCATAGTTTATCCTCATTGCGGAGGAATCCATAAAATTTAAGAAGTTTCATAGTTTATCCTCATTGCGGAGGAAGACTTCGGCACTCCTGGTGCCTCTAGGATAGAACCGTTTCACTTGATCGGCCGCTACCCTCTTCTTCAATACTACTCCATCCAACTCTTCTAGCACATATGAACCGCCGGAAACTTGCTCCTTGATTTTATACGGTCCATTCCACCTATCTGCAAACATCTTTCCCCACTGACTTTCCAGACTCCTATTATACACCAGGACCATATCACCTGGGTTCAAAGGTTTCCTTAATCGATGTGCCAACCGCTCATCCCAATATCTAACTGATTGATTTCGGATCTTCATCATCCGTGAATATGCCTTTTCTAAATATTCTTCTTTCTTTTCTAGCTGCATCATTCTTGCACACAATAATTCTTCAGTAGTTTTGACCGTGTCCCAGTCAACTCCAAGATATGATTCAGCTTCTAAATCAACCGGTAAAACTGCTTTCTGTCCAAAAACAAGTTCATAAGGTGAAAATCCGGTCGTCCTTTTGGCAGTGATTCGATCAGCAAATAAAACTAAAGGTAAATAGTGCCTCCACTTTTCGGCACTTGTCCCACACATTTTAACTAAAGCATCCTTAATAACTTGATGCCCTCTTTCAACCATACCTTCAGCTTCAGGATAATATGGGGTTGCTACCCTAACCTTTGATCCAACTTTCAATACAGCCTCTTTAAACTCTGTCCCAAATTCAGGACCTCCATCTACCGTCACCAACTTCATCACCCCATACCTATATACCCAATTATTCAAAAAGAATTCTGCCACATTTTTGGCAGTTAAATTAATAAGAGGCGCTGCCTCTACCCAACCAGATAAATCATCTCTGGCCACAATTAAATACTTATACCGTCCCTCTTTTATATGAACGGCATCTAAACTAACTCTTCCAAAGAGCGTATATTCACCGGTCGCGCGTCCAGGTTCTTTTGGCCTTAAATAACTTCGTCTTTGACATTCTTCGCATGACTGAACCCACTGTTTAACAGCCATCTTCATGCCAGGCCACCAAAATTGATCAGAAATTCTTCTAAATGTTTCTCCAACGCCTCTATGCCCGAGGTCTTCATGCAGTGATTTCAAAACTAATTCTTGCCCCTTCTGTTGAGTTATAACTACTTGAGGATTTGGATACCTCCTCCTCATTAAACGTCGACCAGATAGGTAAAACGTAGATGACTTCCTCTTGATAGCCACCCATTCATCGTCTTCACAATCTTCTGGCCTCTCTAAAGTCAACAAATATTTGACTAACAAAAAATAAAAACCAGTCTGACCCCAGACTTCATCTTGAAAATCAATTAATATAACATCAATAGGGACTTCTCTATCACCAATATCACCTGCACATGAATGAGCCAATAATCGTTGACCCCTAAATAAATTTTTAATCGAGCTATGTCGACGTTTTTCTTCTGAACCTTTGGATCCTTCGAAAACCGTATTCAAAAATACCTCTTTCTCTTTATCCACCTTTTTATTTAAATTCTCTAATTCTCCAACATATACACCATTCCTTAATTTACTACTATCCCACACTACCAATCCATCTTCCTCTACATACACTACATCTTCTTCTACCTCCTCTCTGCCGAATTTATCTACACCTTTATTAACATAAAAACTATTTTCCAGTTTATCCTCTTGGTGGAGGTCATCAACATCATAATCTAAACACAATAGTCCTGCCAGTTTAACCTCATGGGGGAGGTATGGAAAGTCTTCAGCTCCTTTAGTGCTGGCTTTGATAATAGGTATATCTTCATCGAACTCTTCTGAGTCTGAATCTTCTTCAGTGGGTGGTCTCCTTGATAAACCATCTGGCATAGTAAAAGTCTTGCCAGGCTTATGAACTAAATCAAACGAAAAATGTTGGATAAAAGCTACCCATCTCGTCATGGGTGCGTTCGGTAAACTTGGGGAATTAATCATCTGGATTAACGATTTCGCATCCACTTGCAACTCAAAATGTTGCCCCCACAAAATATGCTGAAGTTTCTTCAGTATTTTCGCCACACCACATAATTCCAATTTTGGTTGAGAATATCTTGATTCGACCTCAGTAAATACTACAGATTCATACCTAACTGGCCTGATGTAACCAGCTTTATCCATCTGAGACAAAACCGCTCCAGCTGCAACCTGACTTGAATCGACGGCTAAATAAATTCTGCCAGCTTCTTTTCCATAATCCAACTTGTGCAGGACTAAATCCTTCCCTACAACCTCCTTCAACTTCACAAACGCCTTCTCACACTCTTCATCCCACTCCCAGTCTGCATCCTTTCTCGTTAACCGTCTCAATGGAGCTGCCAATGAAGAAAAGTCCTTGATAAACATTCTAACATATACGCAAACGCCTAAAAACCCTCTAACTTCGGTCGTATTCTTGGGTCTTGGCCAGGACTGAATTTTGTTAACTTTCTTCTTGGACATAATCCTACCCTCTCTACATACCACATGGCCTAATATTTCTAAGGCTGGCACACAACATGAAAATTTTGAACCTGAAATAGTTAAACCAGCCTCTTCAATTCGAAACAAGATTCTTTCTAAAGTAATTGCAAACTCCCAAATGAATTTGCGTATCCCGGGATTCTCTTCCAACACCTGGTTATCATAGTCGGTTGTTGGTCCCTTAATTCCTCCATCATCTATAAAGATTCCAGCATATTGTGGAATTTCATCTTGAAGGATCCAAGCCATCTGAGCTTGATAAACTGCAACCGAATTTGTTGCTCCTTGAGGTAATCTTGTTAACTGTAAACGTCCAAGTGGCGTATCGAATGTAGTGAGTGGCCTTGAGTCCGGATGTAACTCTCTCTCATCATATCCACCCATAATATCTCCCAAACCATAACACACTCTCCCTGCAAATGCTTCAACAAACTCCTCAGCACTAGGTGGTATCCCAGCATCCTTTATTGTAACCCTATTTAATTCCCTAAGATCATGAACAACTCTAAGCTTGCCATTCGGTTTCTTGATACAAAATACCGGACTAGAATAACTTGATGTTGATTGCTCATACAGTCCAGTGCGTATCCGTTCTCTGACAACTTCGATATAAGCTTCTTTTAATGCAGCCGGAATAGGAATCGGTTTCTGCTGCCACGGTTCATGACATACCACAGGAATCTTGTAAGTCTCCCCATAGGAATGCTTCAACACACCCCTCTCCTCTTCTTCAAAAGCAATGGCCTTCTCTCGCTTGACCATCACATCCAACAACAACTTCTTCTCTTCTCCAGACAACCAACCATCAGGTCCAAAATTAACAACACCCAGTCTCTCAAAAGTGATTCTTGACGTCTCAGAAAATTCAGGCGGATTCTTTACCAAGGGACTTTCATAAGGATCTCTTGATAACCTTGGTCTTCTCAAAGGTGGATTTAATTCAGCAGGTAGCGGTTCATTAATAGGTCGAACTTTATTTGCTACTTTCTTATATTTGGCTGCGTCCACATCTAAATAAACTTGAGGTAAAACATCGCCATTAAAACTTTCATCAAATGAATCTTCTTCATCGTCAGAATCAGAATAAGAAAAATTAGAAAAATATTTTATTTCATTTTTAAATTTTACCCTTTTCTCCTTTCCCTCGTCTAATTTATAAACAGATTTTCCAACACCTTTGCTTCCCTTATCCAACAGTAAATCACCCGTAAAGAAAGTTGGCAGTTTAACCTCTTGCTGGAGGACCGGAATTGAATTTTTACAAAAATTATTTTTTTGTGTTTTAATTATACCAAGATTTTTTATTTGATTTTGATGAGATAATTGCAGTTTACCCTCTTGCTGGAGGTCCGTGATAGAAGGAGATAATTGCAGTTTAACCTCTTGCTGGAGGTCCATAATAGAATTTTCACAAAAATTATTTTTTTGTGTTTTACTTATACTGAGATTTTTTATTGAGTTTTGATGAGTTAATTTTTGCAGTTTAACCTCTTGCTGGAGGTCATAAAACATACCCTTCCAATTTTTATCCAACCTAATTTGGCCCATTTTGCCCTTTTCACCGTTTTTAAATTTAATAGAAAAACAGGGTAAACCCAATAAACATATAGAAAAGTCCATAACATATTTGCACTCCAAAGTAATATTAACAGAAAATAATTGAGAATCCACTTGAATTATCTCCAAGTGAGCTGACCTATTGCAATCCGGGATCTCATCCTGAGGAGAGATTACAACATTAGAGTGATCAGCCCCTGCTACCCCAAAAAATGAGGGCATTCATCCCTTTCCAACAAAAATAATTCACCAGAAGCCGTCCGTTTTATATGCCGCTTCTTGGTGCAAACACAACACTGGCACAGAGTAGTAATCCCTGGCCGTGTTTCCCAACCTTCATCTCCAGGAGGCGCTAACCGCATATGTAACCTCCGCATATCTTCACCAGTGATCTCCAAACTAATCCCCATGCCAGCTTGATACCCTATCCTGGCCTCAAAATCCATCAAAAAAGGACCACCAAGAACAGTTTTGACTGCTCCTCTGGCCACATAAAAGTGAACCTTACCAACAGATCCACCGATGCCTAACCTGACATGCTCAGCTGTACCCATTAGCTCTGTTGCATGCCCTCCAATGCCTCTGAGGTTTCCCCCAGTTCCACTTTTAATTGGCAAGCCTATACTCGTCGCTTGCTCCAATGAAATTAAATTAATTTGAGACCCTGAATCAACCAAGGCCTTTACTTCTTTACCATTTAGAGTTACCACCAGGTAACCCAGGGGAGCGGAAAAATGCGTATCTACATCTTCACCAAACTTTTCAGCATTTTCACAAATATATTCCACCTCTCCAGTGGAAACCCGACGCCTCGTCAAATGCTTCTTTTGCTTTTCAGCAAGCGCCGGACTAATCGTAAATAACTCCCCTAAAGATAAGGGAATCTGCAGTTGATTCACCCTATTCAAAACTGCGTCCATCGCATTAGCTTGACCAGAAACTACTGGCCGCTCATACTGGACCTTTGATTTAACAACCTTGGCCCTGGGTACCTCTTGAGGTCCAACCGAGCCATCTTCACCCCCCATAATAACATCTTCACTTTCTATAACCCTAACTCCGTCACCAGCTTCTTGCACTAATCCTGATCCATCGCTAGTCCTTCTTACACCCTCCATTGGGATGGGACCGCTAAAACTTGGTCTGGGTAGAGACGCCAACGGTACGTCCTCCTCAGAATCCGAATCATCCTCTGGCATAGGCTCACCATTTAAATCAAACTTGCCATAACTAGGGGGCCCCATATCAGCAATCCCCTTCTGCATTTTATATAATTCGTCCTTAGAGTAAGGGTTCAATTTGTTGGTGGCAGTTTGAGCACTAGAAATCTTGTCCTTAGAGTAAGGGTTCACTTTGTTATTGGCCTTGCCAGGATTAGCCCTCAATTGGCTCTGAATGCTACTTTTCGCCTTAGTAGCAGCTGCTCTTCTAGCAGCATTAACATCGTATTCGCCAGCCATACAGCTACCCTCCACCTGGGCAACCGTCGCCAGCTCTAAACCACCAAAAGAAGTAGAAAATGTGGCTTTACTGACCTCTTTCTCCTTGCCCTTGTCAGCTTTACCACCATTACCGTTACCATTTTTGCCACCCTTGGCATTAACATCTTCATCCGTCACCTCTTCAAATCTGGCTCTCCTTTCAGCCGTTAAACTTCTTCTGACCAAATCAGAAGGAGACTGTCCATCACTGGGCTTGATGAACGAACCATCAGGAAATTTATAAACTTTACCATCAAATAAAACTCGCCCAGCATCCATATCCTTATCAAGAGCAAAACAAACTGTTGCTCTATGACCCCTCCTATTACAATAGGAGCACACCTTTGGCTCATCGTAGCCACCTCTATATCCATTACCACCATTCCCACCATTTCTCCCATTGCCTGGGAAGCGGTTACCGTTGTTATTGCCATTATAATTTCGACGTTCATAACCTCTGGACTGATAAGAAGTCGACGTCGACGAAGAAGCGATTGGGGCCTTATTGGCCTTCTGGGTTTCTTGAACAAATATTTTTAATTGTTTCGTTAAATCGGCCAAGTGATCGACCATCTTGTTGTCTACATTGCCCTCAACTTTTGCAGCAGGAACACCCATTTGTGCCTTCTTGGCCTCCTGGGCTTTGACCATAATATCGTTGTTCTCGGCCAAAACTTCGCTAACCTTACTGACATATTGAGTGCAAGACTCTTGATACTTGTCCAACGCTAATAACTTTAGATGGGCTTGGATGTTCTCTTTAATAACCTCCAGAGCCGGTAACTTCTGCTCACCGTTTGGCAGTTCCTTCATTAAATTCTTTCTTGAGAGATCCTTCAAGACGTCCATTCGAATATCCCTACTGCATGCTGACCAAAACAAATCTTTTGCTTGATTTTCATGCACTAATTCATCCACCAAAATAAGATATTCTACCACTTCATCAAACTGAACACAAAGTTTTTTGAAGTCCACCATTGAAGAAACACCACCTTTAGCTTGCCAGTCACCTACAATTTTGTTGAGGTCCATCATAGTAAACCTAACACCCCATCTATCAACCATAGCTTTAGAAAGCTTAACCCAATCCTTGTCCTTGAATGCCTGCATAGCAATAACCTCTTTTTCCACCTCCCTATCGGCAATAAAAAATCTAACTTGATTCACCATATCCACATGGGAAGCACCATCAACAGCAGCAGCAGCTTCATACCTGCTAATGAACCATTTAACCTCCTCCCCATCAAACTTTGGGCCATCCCAAGAAACAATTCTAACTGAGGGAGTAAGAGGGTTAGAAGATCCAGAAGCAACAACAGAAGAAGACATCCCAATAAGTAATGAAAAGCGTTAACAATCGATAAAATAACAAGCCTCTTGCAGGCCAATAACAAAAATCCAATTAGAGTTCCAGAAAATAAGCCTCTTGCAGGCTAAGAACGTTCTTGATCCAAGTAAGTCTTTAAAGAAAGCTAGAGAATTCGAACCCCACGTTGGGCGCCAACTATGGTAAGGTAAACTCTTACAGTCGCCTTGCTGTAAGCAGAATCCGGAGGAGATATGTGGATTTAGCCGAAAACCCCGTCCTTCCAATAAAATAACAAAATGGGAATTCTAAATCACTAAGCTAACCAATCTACTTGGATCTGATTGATGAAAATAAAGAAACTCTAAAATATTTAACGCTTATTGAGATTTAAAGAAAGTGGCTGTTGATAAAGAAATACTGATAACAACAATTAAGGTGTACCAGTGAAAGATCTGAAAAGATTGACTTTTATGTTTTTATAATGATTTGAATTTTTATGAGACAGCAATAATCAAGTCCCAGCGATGAAGACCTTTCTAAAGATACCCTATATGAAGTGTTGTTTAAATTGTTGAGTAGTATTTCTAAAATGTTATATATAAAATATAAAGTTATAAGGGTATTACAAATTTATTTGATTTGTTGAGTAATAAAAAATGAGACCGTGGTGGTTAAAGATTAAGCTGTATGATGTGTCCCCCCCTCTCAATTTCGAGTTTGAGAAGCGCTTAAGTATTCCTAGTCACGTGCCTAAGTTTTCCCCTCCAGAGCTCTTCCAGAGTCAATCCGGAGCCCGTACGGAGTCCGTACGGAGCCGGAACGGAGTCCGTACGGAGTCCGTACGGAGTCAAAGCGGAGTCCGTACGGAGTCGAAACGGAGTCGAAACGGAGTCCTTCCGGACTTCCGGACTCAATTTAGAACCTTAAAACTATAATAAAAAATCTAGAAAAATTACACATAATAGAGCTACTTCCCCTTTACATACCAAACTAATTTTCGTAGCCTGCGCAGCTCTAATTACCCCGTGAAAATTCATCAAAGTTAAGTAATTTTTGAAAACGTAAATATTTCTATAAAACTTTAAAATTCATTTAAAAATATAAGAAAATTAGTAAAAATTCTGGGAAAATTTCCCAAGGTTCTTGAGTAACTCGACTTGATACTTATAAATTTTCAGACTGTAAAAATAAGTTTTCTCCGTAAAATAAATTGTATTTGTGTAGGCATTCGTTCGTGACCAATTTCTTCATATTTTAAACTCCAATAAATTAAATAAAACCCTTTTATAAAAAATAATAACACCAATCTTGCATGCCGTGATAACTCCATTTACATACTTAGGTGCCGTACTAAACTTTAGGCTACCACAACGGCGTTTGAAACCCCACTGGGGCACTTCAGGTTTACAAGGTTACTGAAAGGTGCAAAAAATTATGTGGTGGTATACCAAGTACAGATGATGTGGATATTGCAGGATGAAATTCCAGAACATGTGGGAATTTTCATTGATGATGACAGTATAAAAGGACCAGCCAGTGATTATGATGGGGAGGTGTTAGAGGAGAATCCGTATATTAGAAGTTTTGTTTGGGAATATGCAATTACTGTGGGAAGAGTGCTATTCAGGATAGATGAGGCAGGATTAACAATCTCTGGATCCAATTTTTCTTGTTGTGTTCCAGCGCTAGATATAGTGGGACATGTGGTATCCAAGGAAGGGAGGATCATTGTGAAAAGGAAAATAATAAGGTGCTTACATGGCCAAGGCCAAGAAACACTACAGAATTTAGAGGATTTTTAGGCATTTGTACATATGTAAGAATGTTTATTCAAGATTTTGCTTTGTTGTCTTCACCTTTAAGGTGCTTAACGGGAAAAGATGTTGTATGGGATTGGACGGAGGAATGCGATGAGTCATTCAAGTTGTTGAAAAGGATTGTAGGAAAAGATATTCTTTTGAAGAAATTGGAGTATAGACCAGGTGCTGGGAAAATTACTCTAGCAGTGGATTCTAGTGTGTCTGCAGTGGGCACAGTTTTAATGCAAGAGAATGAGGAAGGTAATGATAGACCTGTCCTTTATGAATCTAAGACTTTTACTAGAGTAGAGTCTGGTACTCTCAGTCTAAGCTGGAGTTATGCGGAGTAGCGAAGATTCTTAAGATGCTACAATGAATGCTTTGGGGGCAACATTTTGAGTTGCAGGTTGATGCACTATTGTTGGTGCAAATGATTAGTAGCCCAAGTTTACTGGATGCGCCCATGACGAGGTGGGTGGCGCAGATTAATTTTTTTTTTGATTTAGTCCATAAGCCGGGAAAGTCGTTCACTATGCCAGATTCATTATCTAGAAGACCATCGTGTGAAGAAGACTCAGAAGCCAAAGAATTTGAAGATGATAAGAGATGGGTAAATGGCATAGAATATTGTTATGAAAGATTTGGCAAGGTTGTCCACAATGACGATAAACTAGTAGCGTGGTATGTCCATAAAGACAAAAAACTAGATGTTGATGATGCAAAGGATGTTTGTAGCAAAGGTAGTCTGAAACTGGATTTAGGGAACCCTGAAGCTAACGTAGAAACAAGGAGTGTGCTAGGCAAGGCAGTGGAAGAGTCAGATGACAAAGATGATTCAAGGGAAAGTCAAGATAGTAGTACTCATCCCAAAGAGGGGGAGTATTCTGAAGATGACGTATCTACTGATGAGGGAGTAGAGTTGTTAAGATTAAATCTGGAAGGCAGTAGTCAACCAGATTTTTGTGATAAAAAGGTTTGGCGCAATATTGAAAAGCGCGCTAAAGGCTATTTTATTAAAGATGGGGGGTTATGGAATGATCAAGATTTGTTTACTCAGTTAGTTGTTCAAACTAGGAAAAGGAAGGAGAAGATACTCAGGGAGTTACATGAGAATTTAAGACATAGAGGTCAAGGAGAGACGTATTGCAGAGTTAGGGAAAGATTCTGGTGGCCATTTTTGAAGAATGAAGTAAGAGATTGGTTCAAATCTTGTGCTGAATGTCAGCGTAGGAGTTACAGAAAGCCAAAAGAGAAAGGTAGAGCAACGGGCAAAGATACTGTTTTTGTAGTGTCAGTTTAGATGCAGTTCATATAAAAGAAGGACACTTTAAATACTTGGTAGTAGTAAGGGATGATCTATCAGGTTGGGTCGAAGCAGTGCCATTGGTAAATCTTAAGGCAAGTAATGTAGCTGAATTCTTGAAGAAAGAATGGGTTTATAGGTATGGGGTAATGAAGATGGTGACCGTTGTGGTCTTCCAACATTGGCAGGGGCCTTTGTTGTGTTATTTGGCGCTGTTTGTGCATGTCTTAATTGACATCTGTTAAGAAATTGGGTATTTTTCTGGTTTTATTCCGTGGATATTGGGTCTGCGGGTATGTGGGTACTATCATTGGATAGCCCTGGTTATTCTCTATATTTTATGTCTTGAGGACATTTTTCATATTCTGAGTTTTAAGGGGTCAATTCCTCATTTTTCATTTTTAAAAGATTGCTGTTTAATTTTGTTTTTTGTGTTTTACGGGCTAACCTTAAGTCTTAGGGTTAAGTGCTTAGTACCATTTGATAGAGCTAATTTTTCTCTATATTTCATGTCTCAATGTTGTTATAGTGAAATTCCGTGTTTTAAAGGTTTTAGTAGTTGTAGCTAATTTTTCTAAGTAGATTAGTGGTTTTTATTGGTTTTCTGGCTTCAGGGAGGCCAGGCCGCTTCAGGCGGCATCTCCGACGTCGGGCGGCCCACCCGCCTCTGTTTTAGGAGGTTGGGGAGTGCTCCAGGAGGGTTTTTTTATGCAATTTGGCAGGTACAGGCGCCAAATTGGTGGGTGCGCATGGGCTCTTAGATAGTGGTCTGTGTGTACATAGTGAATAAGACAGTTTGGGGCAACCTTAATCATCATACAACCATCCGGAGGTGATCTCATTGTTCCTCACTCAGTTTTCATTGTTTTCTGGCCACAATTGGCTGTGTTTGTTGCAAGTGAGTTCTTCATTTAACTTAACTTTGGCAACTGTTTTCTCTGTTATAGTCTTGCAAGCTATATCAAGTATTATTGCTGTCTCTGGTGTGGATTTGCAGCCTACATCAAGTATCTTTGCTGTCTCTGGTGTGGACTTTGTTCTACATTTCAGTTCTTTGGTCTGGTAGTCTATCTGGTGACTACTTTCTTGGCTCATCAAGCAGTCAAGTGTGTTGAAAAGGAGCTTTAGCAAAACAGGAACCAACTTACTTTAGCAAGTAAATCTCACTCTATTTTTCTAAAGGGACAGGGGATTTTCTCTCTGGTTTTTCTCCAACTCCCTTGGTCAAGGCCTATAGCTAGTACTATAGGATTGTCTACATTTCTGGCGCCCAACGTGGGGTGGAACTTGCTAGTTCTTTGGAATCTCTGTTTTCTTTGGTTGGCTCTTTTTGGTGTTTTGGTCAGGAGGAATGGCTTCTGGTTCTGCTATTCCTGTGGTGACTGTCAGTGGGGGGAATGGTCCTCCTTCTGTGATGTTTAGGGAGTGTGTGAGGATTAAAACTTGGGATGGTACCAAGTTTAATGGGGAGGATGTCAAGTGGTTTCTAGAGAAGTATGAAACTGCTGCTGGAGTGGATGGTTCTTCCTACCTGGACATGGTGAAGCAGATTATCTTCTTCATTGGTGATAGGTCAGTGGGGAAGGAGATTGTGGCCATGTCTGGCTACAAGAAGAGGGATTGGAAATTGTTGTGTAGGGAAATGGTGGATAGATGGGGTGTCAGGTTCACTATGGTGGACGTGAACAAGGTTGTCAGTGAATGGCAATCTTATGGTGGTGTTGGTAGCTTACATAGTTACAGGAAGTTTCTGCTACAGTTTGATCCTGTGGTAAAATACTTGGTGGAAGTGGAGGAGCTGGCACATGAAAATTCTGCCAAAGATGTTTTTTGGTCTGCCCTGGCTAGAGATGTCAGGATGGATGTGTTGAAGGAGTTGTCAAGAAAGGAATTGATAAAAACTCTTTCTAATGGGAATCAGAAGTTGCCTCCCTTGGATAAGGTGAAGGAGACTGTTGAGGCCCATTTGAAGTTATTGGCTGTGGACACCTATCAGGAGGGGTGTGCCAAGTATGTCAACAAAGTCAGTGAGGCTTTGGCTGAAGAGGAAGTTAGGGAGAAGAAGGAGGAGAAAAATTTGGTGCAGGTTCCCAAACAGGAGAGGGACCCAATAGTGGAGCAGCTGGCTGATCTGACAAAACAGCTGCACATTTTTGTTCAGGAGGCCAAGAAGGTTAATAAGGCACCTTCTCAGCCAAGAGAGTTTGAAAGAAGGGCTGGTAGGAGTGATCCTTGGGTTTGCTCTTATTGTAGTAGGAGGGGGCACAGGTCCAATGATTGTTGGGCACTGAACAGAGATGTGTCTGAAGGAAAAGTGGAGTTTGATGGCAGGGTTTTTAAGTTCCCTGACGGTTCTTTTGTGAAGCCCAGTGAGGGGCAAGCTCCTGTTGATTTGGTCAGGAGAAGAGGTGGTCTCAATCAAAGGAGGCCAAGGTTTGGGGAGATTCCTGAGCAGGGGAAGTCTTCTGTTAAGGTAGATGAGGATGTCAAGGGAAAGGGGAAGGAGGTCAATAAGGTCTCTTTTTCTACTTCTTTTGGTGGTTTGGAGTTGTATTCTTGTGGTGGACAGTCAAGTGGTGAATGCTTGGCTGGTGTTTATGATGTGGAAGCAGGAAAGGTGGGTAGGCCTAAGAGCAGTTCTCAGGCCCAACCAAAGCCAAATGCTTCAAAGGGTGACCCTAAGCTTAGTGCATCTAGGAAGAGGTACAGCAAAGAGGAGCTGTACAAGATGCAGAAGGGTATGGCTGACATGGGCCCCCCTAGTTTTGGTGCATTGGACCTGAATGGTGAGCCAATGCCAATGGAGGTGGATTCTGATTCTGAGGAGGATGTCCCTTTGGCTTCATTGCCTAAAGCCTGAGCCCACCCAGTGATCATTTCTATGGACCGGACTTTCCCTTATTGGAGCATCTATGGAGCTGGACCTTCTTTGATTTTGCAGTTATGTTTTTGCTAGATAGTAGTTTTAGATTATTTTCTTTTTTTCTCTTTTTTTCTTTTAATTTTTTATGGGGGTTGTTTAAAATTATAAAATCAAAAATATAGGGTGTTACCACATCAGGGTCACCTGGATGTGTGCAAGCATTGGTGGGGAAAGGCTCATCAATTGGCCGGGCAATGCTATTTTATTTTTATTTATTATTTATTTCATGTGTTTCTGTGTTTCATTATTTTTTATTATTTTCTGAATTTCCAAATTTTGAATTTTGTTTTCTGATTAATCATTTAAAAGATTTAATTGTGTATCCACATCAAGGTGCACTTGGATGTGGGTAAGGTATCAGGGGTTCAGCTCATCAATTGGCTGGGGGATACCAATTGTATTATTTTTTTTTGTTTATTTTATTTTATTTCATTTATGTTATTTCATTTCATTTTAATTATTAATTTTTTTTTTTAGTATATCAGTAGACTGAAAAAAAAAAAAAAAAAAATTCTGAAATTATTTTTTGTTACTTGTTTTATATTATTTTTATGTTTCTAATCTTTTTTCAGGAGCTCATTTTCTGGATGATGAAGCTTCTGGAGGCTGGTCCGGATTGTGATGACGTTTTTGTTTTTTGTTGGGATTGTGGGAAGCACTGTGTTCTTTGAAGTGCATCCTGCTGGAGAGATTATAGGGATTGGATTAGAAGGAAGTTCAGAGGAGGAAGAAGAAGAGGCAGGAATGGAGTGCTGGAGGGTGTGTTTAATGATCCTAGACATTTTCCAGTGGTCGTCCAGTAGGCGCTTTCTCAGGGATTTTTCAAAGTCATTCAAGGGTCCATGAAGGGCAAAGGCTTTTAGCATATTGAAACACATGGTGCTTAGGTGTTTCTTCATGTCTCCATAATCCAGGGTCAAAGAAGTTTCAAGAGTTTGGCCAACTCCAATAATAGATTCAGGAGGAGGGGTGCCAACTAGACAAGAAGAATTGGATCAGTAATTATTTTTGTTGAAGAAATGGAATAATTAATTTGGTACTTACAGATTGGAAGCTCATCAAATCTTTAAGCAGCTGGGATTTGGATTTCTGAAAATTTTGTTATGGTCATAGTGGGTGGATCAACTAGGGAAAGATATGGATTCTCATCGTCTTCCTCTGAAGGATCCTGAGAAGGTGAACTGGGATGATGAGGTTACTGGGGCCTAGTAGGAGCAGTGAGATTGTTGTTGTTGTTGTGGTTCTTATTTCTGTTGGATTCAGCTGGAGGAGGTGCTGGTGATGGAGTACCAGGGTTGTTAAAGGATGGAGCAGGAGAGGGGGATTTGGAAGCAGACTGCTCTCTTCTGGATGGAGAATTTGAAGAGATGGAACTGTCAGAAGAGTAGTTGGCTGACAGAGGAGAGGTATAGTTTCTTTGTCTTAGTTGGGGACGAAGTTGTTGTTGTGGAGCAGTGTGTGGTGTTCTGGTTTCTTCTTGGGGTTCTCTGGCAGTTCTCTTAGAAATCTGGGAAATTTTGGTGTTTTTGGATTTTGGAAGGGTGGATTGCATTGCTCTGGGAGCAGTAGGAGGTAGTTGGTTTGAGTTGTTATTGTTATCTGGATGAATTTGGCTATTTTCTGGCCGTTTTTGGAGGTTTTGGCCCTGATTTTTGCTGTTTGGTGAGGCAGGCGGGCCGCCTGGACGCGGTCTAGAAGCCTAGGGGTTGATTTTGAAGCTTTTGGAGCTAATTTAGCAGTGATAAAAGCAGTTTCTTGAGAAGCTAAGGCTGGTCTTTTTGGAAGAGTGCGGGAAGCTGAGCTTCTGGATCTTCTGGAAGGAGCTGAAGATAGAGAGGAAGAGGATGGACCAAGTTCTGGAGACCTGGTAGGGGATCTGGAGATGTACTTGTGAGAAGGAGAAGGCGGAGGAATAGGATAGTGGGCATCTCTGTCACATTTCTTTTTTTTGGAATAGCAGGAGTCAAAAGCCCTGTTGTAGAATTTGGCTTCTGGATTTGGAAGAGTGAATGTGCAAGGTCTGCACATGTGTATGCACTGTTTGCAGGCATAGTCCCTTGGAGCAGTGAAGCAAGGAAGAGTAGAGGAGTCAACAGCAGGGGATCCAGACATGCTTTGTGGTGTGAAAGGTGATGAAAAGGATAAGAGAAGATTTTGTCAGTGATGAGTAGAAGATGAAGTGAAGGTGGACGCTCCGTGGGTCTGGCTGTGTGTGTATTGCATGAAATTGGCTGGGTCAGATTCATGCAAGATTCTGACAGTCCTCTATGACTCTAAACTGGAAAATTTATAAGTCCTCCAAGACTTTAAACTGGCTGGTTTCAAGATTTTATCAAGAAGTAGTCTGTCAAGACTTTAAACTGAACACTGTGTTAGTCCCCCAAGACTTTAAACTGAGGGTTGTAAGTCCCCCAATACTATAAACTGAGGGAAAACTTTTTGTTGTTGGAGTTGGTTTGAAAGATTGGTGGAGGGTATCCACAGGGGGAGCCTCCAAATTTAGCAAAGGCAAGTTTGGGGGTAATTGATGGGCTGGCAGCTCTATTCACAATTACCCCAGAATGTTAGTTTTTTCTCTGAGTCTTAATGTGGTTGATCTCTGGTTCTGGGTTTATGATTTAGGTTTTTGAGTCCCCCAAGACTTTAAACTGAGGGTTTTTGAGTCCCCCAAGACTATAAAATGAGGATGGTCCCCCAAGACTTAAAACTGAGGGTTGTTTGTGGTTACATCCTATAGAGGGTGTGATCAATTTTTCTTTTCTGAATCAAACTCAAGTACTAGTGGGATTACAGAGTGAATCAAGAGATGAAATGAAATGTTCAGAATTAGCCTTGAACTGGTAAATGAGGTGTCTTCTGTTCTCAATGTCCTGTGGATCTCTAGCAGGAGTGGATTGGAAATAGTGAAGCAGAAGTTGTTTCTGTTGAGATGTGTGTTGTTGGAACTTGGCCTTGATAGTGGGCAAGTGCGTTGGTGTTGGTGGTGCAATGGATCCTACATTGTTATCATCACTATCAGAAGAGGAAGGAACTGAGAAGTTATCAGTTTTAAAGTTGAAGGAAGAAATAAATGTTCTTTACCATCAGATGGACCAGGGATGGGGGAACTACTTGCTTTATGGGTTGTGGCACTCTTCTGGGAAGGGTGGAGCCTTTTGATTAATCTGGGTATCAGGATGGATGGCCTAGATCTTTTGGTGCTGGCAGAAGAAGGACCAGGTTGAGGCGGAGGTGAATCTGTTGTAGAAGAAAGTGGACCAGGTCTGTGGCAGGTCTTCTTTCTGGAGTGGCAGACATTGAAAGACGTTCTGTATGGATGAACAGGTGGTGTTATGGCGCAGATTAAATTATTGTTGATGCAGTATTGGCAGGGGCCCATTTCAGAGGCAGATTTGGAAAGGAGGTTAAACATGGTGGTTGGATGAAGAAAGAATGCGGAAATTCTCAATTGGAGGGAGGATGTGGTCTTCCAATATTGGCAGGGGCCTTTGTTGTGTGATTTGGCGCTGTTTGTGCATGTCTTAATTGAAATCTGTTAAGGAATTGGGTATTTTTCTGGTTTTATTCTGTGGATATTGGGTCTTCGGGTATGTGGGTACTATCATTGGATAGCCCTGGTTTTTCTCTATATTTTATGTCTTGAGGACATTTTTCATATTCTGAGTTTTAAGGGGTCAATTCCTCATTTTTCATTTATAAAAGATTGCTGTTTAATTTTGTTTTTTGTGTTTTACGGGCTAACCTTAAGTCTTAGGGTTAAGTGCTTAGTACCATTTGATAGAGCTAATTTTTCTCTATATTTCATGTCTCAATGTTGTTATAGTGAAATTCCGTGTTTTAAAGGTTTTAGTAGTTGTAGCTAATTTTTCTAAGTAGATTAGTGGTTTTTATTGGTTTTCTGGCTTCAGGGAGGCCGGGCCGCTTCAGGCGGCATCTCCGACGTCGGGCGGCCCGCCCGCCTCTGTTTTAGGAGGTTGGGGAGTGCACCAGGAGGGTTTTTTTATGCAATTTGGCAGGTACAGGCGCCAAATTGGTGGGTGCGCATGGGCTCTTAGATAGTGGTCTGTGTGTACATAGTGAATAAGACAGTTTGGGGCAACCTTAATCATCATACAACCATCCGGAGGTGATCTCATTGTTCCTCACTCAGTTTTCACTGTTTTCTGGCCACAATTGGCTGTGTTTGTTGCAAGTGAGTTCTTCATTTAACTTAACTTTGGAAACTGTTTTCTCTGTTATAGTCTTGCAAGCTATAGCAAGTATTATTGCTGTCTCTGGTGTGGATTTGCAGCCTACATCAAGTATCTTTGCTGTCTCTGGTGTGGACTTTGTTCTACATTTCAGTTCTTTGGTCTGGTAGTCTATCTGGTGACTACTTTCTTGGCTCATCAAGCAGTCAAGTGTGTTGAAAAGGAGCTTTAGCAAAACAGGAACCAACTTACTTTAGCAAGTAAATCTCACTCTATTTTTCTAAAGGGACAGGGGATTTTCTCTCTGGTTTTTCTCCAACTCCCTTGGTCAAGGCCTATAGCTAGTACTATAGGATTGTCTACACCGTAGATTGTGGAGCTGAATTTTCTGGAGAATTCCAAGAAGTAGTCAAAGGTATTGGCGCAAGGTTAGAAGTTGCAACACCTTATTATCCTGAAGCAGAAGGTATGGAAGAAAGAGGGCATCAAGTTATAAAGGATGTGCTAGTTAAATTATGTGGGAAAAATGGGGCAAAGTGGAAGAGCTACTTGCCATTAGTTTTGTTTGCGGACAGGATTTCAGTTTAAAGGACAACAGGGTTTTCACCGTATGAACTTATGTTTGGTCAAAGGGCAGTATTAACTATTTATCTAGAGGTGGATCTTTTCTAGGATGTGACTGGGATAAAGTGCGCTCGACTGAAGATTTGATTCTAGCAAGGGTAGCACAGCTTGAAAGGAAAGACAAGTTTGTGCAGAAGGCATATGATAGAATGATACAGATCCGGGAAAAGTCAGTTAAATATGGGGATGAGCGTTTAGTGCATAGGTTAAGGAAGCCATTGAACCAAGGAGACTTGGTTTTGGTTTATAATAGAAGTTTAGAAAGCCAATCGGGGAAGATTTTTGCTGAAAGATGGAATGGTTCTTATAGGATATGAAAGAAGATAACTGGGGGGTCTTACTTACTGGAGGAACTGGATGGTACTGAATGGAAGTGGTGTGTGGCTGCAGATCAGATCAACAGATTCTACCCAAGAGGTGTTCCAGTGATACCAGAATGACCTCCAGAATGTGAAAAAACTACCGGAATGACCTCCAGGAAGAGGCTAAACTATCAATGTTCTTTTATGGTTTTTTTAATGATATTTTATGTTACCTGCGGGAAGAGGTTAAACTAACAAGTTATGTTAAGCTATTGTTTTTCTAAGAGAAATCACAGGAGGCTTTGACACAGTTGTGACGGATAGAGGGCGCTAACTGGAAGTTAGGTGCACTTTGGCTGAACAGGCAACTGGCATAAGCGCTCAGATGAGGGCGTAGAGGAAAATGAAAATCTTATATTTTCATTGTTTGAGGGGACATGACAAGATAGGCAATTAGATTAAAGGAGATGCATATCATGTAAACGTAAAAGATGCTGGGAATTTAGCTAATGAGTTAACCAACCAGGAGTGGATTAATGATTTATAGATGGGGCACTCTACAGTTCGATTCTTATTTAAATTGTGTATTTTTGTATCGCAGTAATGGGGGTAAAGTTTTATGATTTGAATTTTATTTATGAATTTTTTATAGGGTTTACAGTCCTTAAAAAAAGTAGAGGGAGAAAAGTTAGGTGCTCTAAATTTAGAAGACAAGTAGTATGGAAGACATGTGTAGAAGAATAGCGCCATGTCTAAAATGATTATTTAAAGGCATAGCAAAAAAAAAATGAAGAATATGTACAGGGATAATGAACAGAGAAGGCTCATATGGAGAGCAGTGGTGGACTATTCAATATTGTTGTTAATGCTATTAGGATATCCTTTCCAGTCTTCAGGCATGATGAAATGATGAGGATTGGCGGGGAATCCAAGAATAGTTGATGAGCTGATTTTTTTCATTAGTTGACCTATCATTTCTATATGGGTGTAGTGAGCTTCAAGTTCAGCATCAGAAAAAGCTGGTGTGTTATAATAGGATAGTGACATAGCGTCATATATAAGGCAAATCCTGGAAAACATTCACATGGAATGAACAAAAGGTAAAGGGATAGGAACCCACCCCAGGGAGATGGATTCATTGAATCCTGAAAAAGAGTCAGCGGGTAAGGGAAGCATAAGTATAATGAAGGGTACTTACTTGCTAATAAATTTTATGGACGCGCTGATGGCAAAGAAATGGTAACTGCTTCATGAGCAGCTGTAGTGGAGCCTGAGCGCATAGAAGCATTAGATCTCGGAGTGGAAGAAGGCACAGTGCTAGGCTGGATAGATATTTTGCGCCTGTGAAAAGTAGGAAGCGATGGAGATTCATAAGGAATGCTATTATTGGTAGAAGAGTTGGGGCTAGCGGGACTAGTGGTTGTAATTATGGGGGCACTACTGGTAGAACTAGGAGGAAAGCAAATATAGCCAGTAGGCTGAGGAGTATTTTGTTTCAGAGAGATACTACAAGTTTTGTGGTATCTAAAGCAGTTGTCACAGGCAGTTCTAAAGGAGGCATACCCAGAAAATGCACAATGAAAGTTGCGGCATTTACAAGATTAGCGCGCTTGATCTCTGGGAACTGTGCAATATTGAGTCATGATGTTTGGATGAAGGTAATCCAGGTTATTAGATGGGATATTTAAAGGTTAATAATGGCATTATGGAAGAGACATCAGTTGCGCTTTAGCTTACATGAGCGCTGAATGGTTTCTAAGAAGGATTTGAAGGACTTTCATTAAAAAAAATGAGGGACCTAAGGAAAGGCAAATACGTTGCAGTCAAGGGAAAGTCATATATTGCAAAGATCTGAAGATTTCAAGAGAACACATGCATATATGACGCAGGGGATGTATTTTATGCTATAGGGAGTAGCACTGATCTCATATTTATATTGTGTTTATTGTTTCATCTTTCATAGGCACTTAGTAGTTAGGTGTGCTGTTTGGAAAAAGGATGATTTTTTTTTGGAGCAACTCATCTCACAGATGTTGGATTCTCACAAGGAACTTTGGGTCAAGCAAGATTTAAAAAAAAATATTAATGTTGCATTTTTTTACAAGGCTATGTTAAATTTATAAGGAATATATATACAGAAGATTTTTTTTAGTATTCTGCATCATCATAGATTGGGACGCAGAAGGCCCAGTTGCTAACAGCCTCTTGCATCTTTCTTTGCAAGGTGGTTATTAGCTGTTTGCGTTTATTATACTTGGTGCAAGTATAACCTGGGACCGCCTCAAGAAATTCCTCGACAGCAGCTATCATGTTGTTCATACAGTGCATGGTTGCATTGTATGGTGCTCAGGAAATGTGCTCTGCAAAATTCCAGTTTTGAGCCATGGTGGGCTCTTCCTCATTGAAGTTTGGAGGGACTTTGGCTGGCCAATCATCCAGGATGATGGCATCGTAAACTGGCTGAAGGGCAGTCCAGTCAGGAGTTGGCGTACGAGGAGTACACTCCGGAATAGGTTTGGTATCCCAGATGGGATCTTCTTCCAAGACTTGAAGGAACAGATGAGTGTTAGGAGGCGGAGGCGTTTCAGTGTAAGGAGTGCCAGGCGCGTTCTAAAAGAGGAAAGAGAAAATGTTAGTGTTAAAAAAGGGAGAAGAAGGCAAAAGATGACTTACTGTACTCTCCTCTGAAAAGAGAGGGTTACGAATAGAGGCAACACTACTGGGTGAAGGTGCGTGGTAACCAACCTTTACTCATTTGTTGCCAGGTGGGGTAGAAGGAGTAGGCGCAGGGCGCTTGATGGTAATCTGACTCATCATATCTGAAGTAGAAGCATTGGGGTCCAGGGGCGCAACATTGGGTGGCCCATTGTAACTACACTTCTTTTTGAATTTTTTACAGTAATCACATGACTAGGAAAGAAAGAAAAAGAAGTTAGTAATAGGAAGGAAGGAAGGAAGAGAAGTGAAGAAAAATTACACTAAATAAAGTATTGCCACGGCGGGCTTTTGAGAAGTGGCAGGGAGTAATGCCATTCTTGATGCAGTGGGTGCATCTTTTCTCACCCATCAGTGTAGTTACTGGTATTGTAGGTGGAGCAGCAGTGGGCTGGGTGCACACAAACTGTCAGATTGCTTCCACAACTTTGGCGGTATTTTTGGTGTTAATGGAAGTGTTTCTAGTATTCATTGAAGGATATAAATTTAAAAAATTAAAGATGAGGATATGTAGTAAGTAAGGGAAGAAGTTGAAATATGGAGGATGAAAACGCTGCAAGACGCAGGGTATTTATAGGCTCCTGGGGATAGTCGCGAGTAGAGGGAGGATGTGGTACGCTCCTTGCAGGTAGCTTGATTTTGGACCAATCAGCTCACATAGTCCAGGAAGAAAAAAGGGGATTCATAGCGCAGTAGGTAGTGTTAAAATATAATACGTATTTGTGTGTTTTGAAGAAAAAAGGGAAATAGAAGCACTAAAGAGGATTCAGGGTCTGTGTGCTTGGATTTTGCAGCAGGATGCACCGCACAATGGGGAATTGTGTTTTATCAATTTAGGACTGCAAGCGCTGAACAATATGGATTTGGATTTTCCAATAATTGTGTGTAATGCACTAAGGAAGGACTCAGGTGCAAAGTATACTGCACTGTGGCTAGTGTAGTAACTTACTGAAACAGGTAGTATAGGAGGTTAACTAGTTAAAGTCAGGGCAACTAGGATCAGCATTAGAAGGAGTCAAACTTGGAAGTAGCGCTGAAAGAAAACAAAGGTACAGTCAGGAGAGCGCATGTGGAGTATGAGTGAAACAAGTTAATACTAGTGTTAGTAAGCATAGGGTATGTTTTAGGAGCTGTAGTTGTTACAAGTGGTGTACGTAGTTTACAAATAGATTAGTTATTGTTTTACTAATGTGGAGCTAGAGTCAGCACTGGAGATCCACTAGGTAACTGTGTTTTGAGCTCTGGAAAAATATAAAAAGGGTATCGCATCTAGTAATAAAGGGAAGAGAACAATTGACCAAAAATTAGTTAACATACAAGTAGTTAATAATTGTGGAGTCAAGTATAAGATATTAGATTTTCTGCAATCAATTGTTTGAGAATATATTAGAGATATTTCTGAGTCTTTTGTCATTTGTGTGTCTGTGTGTGTATTTCATATAGTATCACCACAGAAAAAATGGGGGGGTATTGCTAGCAATACCCCTTGCTTGAACTCTGTTGAGCCAAAAATCTATGCTTGAATTATGCACACATCATCACCATGTAGGAAATTGTTTGGCCTTACATTTAGTCAGAGATTTGTCACAAATTGAGCTCAAGATGAACCTACATTGATCACCGTTTGATCTTGTAAAATCCTAATTTGATCATCAGTTGAACTCCCTTTGATCTCAATTTGATCTAACATAAGCTTTTGCATATCCAATATGTCAACTATTCACTTTCAAAAAGATTCGTAATGAATTTCACATGGAATATTAGAAACGAAACCAGTAATTTTGAGTAAATGGCTCATCAAAATGATTAATCTACAACAAAATACCATCAAAATTCAATCTGATTACTGAAAACTTTTGGTAAAATGACTAATAGATATTTAAATTGGAAAATAATATTCCATTTCTCAATTTCAAATTCAAAATATAAATCCTCGTTTGAAATGTGAATTTTGTAGATTACTTGCCTTCCTATATTATGAGTAATATTTGAGGTATTTTACACCTTTGTAAATATGGTGTTGTGCTGCTAGAAATTATCTCTGTTTCAATTCAACTTTATTGAAGCTTGATTCCAGAATGATACATATTTTATAACTATTTTGAGAAAAAAGTCACTAGTAATGAATTTACCCTTTTATCTGTCCTTTATTAAACCTCACTTAATCCTACTTAAATCCAAATTGACCCACAAAAACCTTATTTGGGATATTTTTTAGCCCAGGATGATTCAAGATTGGAGCAAAATATTATTTTAAATATCCAATATGCCTATTGATTAAATTTATTCAAGATTACTTTAAATTCACATTAACATTAACTTTCACAGGAAATATTAAACACAAATCTTGAAAATATAGTATTTAAAATCATAATAAATATAATATAATATGCTTACAACAAAATTTTCTTTCTGGATTAATTGAAACAAAAAATTGTTCATTTGTGAAATAGAAAAAATACTATCCATCCTGAATTTAAAATTCATTTTTAAAAATTTAATGCCCCCTCACTTTCAAGTTTATCATGTATTTCAAAAATTATATTTTTAATAATTTTGTGAATAGTACACCTGAGATATAAACTTGGGGATATCAAAAACTAAAACATCAGCTAATTGAAATGTTTTTTATTGTTATGAATGGAAATAATGATTGAAAAACACCATTAGAGCAAGTTTGATTTTGAATAATAGGCATACTTTCTCATGTAAATTTCAATAAAAATAATATTTATTCTTACATAAGTTGCAGTGGATACATTTGAGCTCAAAAAGAATTAAAATTGACAAAATAAGACTTCTATAATTCATATTCAAAAATGAAATCACCCTTCATTATCTACCTGTAAACTATTTTAAATTGAATAATTTCAAAGTCAGTATATACTGATGTTATTTTTTCTTCTAAAAAATTTATTATATAGATTAATAGTCATAAACAGTTGACATAGATGTTAAATTTATATAAGCAATCTTTAATGCATAAAATGATAAAACTATCTTTTATGTAAAAAGTGATGAAGGAAAAAAATATTATTAAATTTTTGATGCACTCTCAATAAAATTGAAGATAGAGCATATCAAAAGTTTAAACTTAATTTCAATTTTTATATCATCATTTTATTTTATTTTACTTGAGTAGAAAACAGATTTTAAATCTCAATATAATTTTAAATCCCATTAGTTTGTAGATTTCAACATTTGAAACTATGAAATAAATATTTATGAAAGAATTTTACAATATTTGCCCTTCTAAAAACTCATAAATCCAACTTCAAATCTTCTAACCTTCACAAGTAACCACAATGCATTCTGAAAATACTCTATATTTAAATAATTAAAGGTAAATAAAATTATGTTTTTATTCTTTATTTCAATTTTTGATAAATAATATATATATATACATATATATATATATATAATTTCTTAAAAAGTCTAAGAGGGAACTTAATAGTGGTTTTGGCATTAGATATATAGATTCAACTTTCAAAAAATTTGTTTGGAATAAATTACAAAGACAAAAAGGATATATTTTGATGAAAGAATACTGATTTAGGTTCTCTTAAAATTTTATTAACCATTTTTATGGAATATTAATCCATGGTTATCATTCTTTATGATATTATCATGGAATTTTTTCCTTTTTCATTATAATGATTTTCTATTGTGTGGTATGTAGGCTAAGATAATTTTAAAAGATTTATTGAAGATATATATACCAGAAACAGTATAATCTGTAGATTTATAACTATAACTTACTTTTCTGATGTTTTACATCATTGATAAGTAGCTCATGCATTACACAAGTATATAATTATAGTCTCTGGAAATAATTCCTTGTGAATTTCAAATTTTTTGTTATTCTTAAAATCATTACTCAAATAAACTAAAAATTTCTTCAAATATTGATTGAAAGAAGGAGTTACAAAATCTTATTTTGTAGTTATAAAAGTTTGAGTTATTTTTCATATTATCAAGTATAATGAACATTTGTAAATTTTAACTTGAAAACTAGTGATCATAGCAAAGTAATACTGGAAGAATCAGATAAAAAGGTGGAATAAAGTCATAGCACAACAGGAAATGATACAAAATTGTTGATTTTTATCTCACAAAATTCAACATATTTTTAACATATTTTACCACCTTTAGATAATGTTTAGTGGATTTTAACATTATTATAACAAACAAACTTAACAATGTTTTGATTTTTTTAACAAAAATAAATATTGTTAGATCATTTTTTTAAAAAATATGACTTATTTATATGCTTTATCTACAATAGTTAGTAGTTTTTTTTGCAGAAATTACTTGTTTTGATATTCTATTTTTGAATTTTTTAAGAGAGTTCATTGCATTAAAGTTTTGTAATAATTTTTCATTAAAGCATCATATTTTAAATCTAGAGATTTGGTTTTGAAATAATATATATTTTCATGTTAATTGACTCATTATTTTTGGATTGATAAATTATGTTAAAATTGAGATTGCTTATTTCTAGTGAGTGTAAATCATAGTTTGTTTTCAAATCAAAGATTAATAAATGGTGAAATTTGGTAAAATTCTAAATATCTTTTAAACCTTTTTGATTTAAATAATGTTTTATGTTATGTAAAAGTAGAGCACAGTTAAAATCTGATAATGGTACATTGCTTTCAATTTCTAATACTAAAATTCTATTCTACTTGAAACAATGTAAACTAAAGCTTGGTATCTCATAAGAAACTCACAATTTTCAAAAATCATATTTCCAACTTTTTAAACATGATACACATTAAAATATATTTTTAGAATAATTTCCTAATTAGTTTCAAATACTAGAAAATAATGACCTCAATTTATTTTAATACTTAAACCATTCTGATGAGTGAATTTCACAATCCTCTAAGTAACATATGGTTACCATTTATACACATATGCATGATTTCTCCTTTTGTTTAATTTTAGCTGAATCTAAAAAGTAAAATCACATGTTGAATATCATCTATAGATAAACTTCTTATATTAGAAGCTAATATTTCATATGAGAAATTTGTTATTGAGTTTGGGAAACATTAATAAGTGTTGGGTATTATAATTGAGCCATTTATTCAAGTAAATAAAAAAGGATGACCTTCTAAATATTTCATATATATATATATATAATAAAAATTAATTATATAGTAGCATTTAACCATATTTTTATACTAATGTCATATAAAAAAAGGGATTGAACTAAAACTTTCAGTAAAGAAAATAAAAATAAGATAAGTTAATATTCTTGTTTATATTCTCATATTTTTGAAATGGCTTACTTAAGGGAGAAAATTATTTGGTTTTAGAGTACAAGAATTTCTAGATAAAAATCTTCACAATATAGTTTGACCCTCTCAAAAAGAAAATTCCTCAAATTTTACTATCACATTTTATATATTTGTTAAGTAATAGAAAATGGAGTTGTGTCTTTGACAATGAAGCTTTAGAAAATGAAATAAATGATTTAAATTTATAATATAATTTTTGAAACAATAAATCATGTATTCAAAAAAAATTATATATCTTACAATCAAGATAACAGTATTAATTAAGCAACTCTAACAACTTTGGAAAGAAAACAAGAAAAAAATAATTAGTAAAATGCATAAGTTATTTTTAGAATTTAAGGAAACTTAATAGCTCTACCTGTAAACTAGCCTTAAAGCAGGTTTGGATTTAACATGTGTAAATTCATACATAGTACCCTTCCATCATTAGAGCAGAATAAAATTTATGTAGTTTTATTTTTTTAATTTATAATAGTATTTTTATTTTGCCTTTTTCATTAGTATAACTATATATTTTTTAACTTTTTTGTTTTTCATAACATAAGTTCAAAGCTGCACATCACTACTTCAAGATGAAACTCCATATAATGTAATAAATGAATGATATATTATAATGAATTTTACTAGAGACTTTTCAAAAATGGTGATTAAGAATACTTATTATAATTTTTTAAATTTTTATTATTATTCTATCTCTTGAAAGGAGATGGCCATATCTCATTTTAATTAGTTTTTCCTCAGAAAAATTTATTCTTGATCTAAATAAAATTGCATCACTATTAACTAGATGTTATTATACAATTTTAACAATTTTTTTATCTGAACATAGTTGAAAGCATGTATAAATTAAAGTGTTTCCACATAGTCTTACTATTATCCCACCATTATTTTCACATTTAGATTTCATTATAACTGTAAAATAAGTTTTTCAATAATTTTAATAATACCTTAATATTTAATAATTTAGTTACATAGTAGATTTTTTATCCTTTTTTTTATATGAGGCTTATTATATAAACACCACTTTTAGATTTTATCCATTTTAATGTCTGATAATTTAAATTTTCATTTAACTACCCAAATTATATCAAAAAAAATTCAAAAGTATATTTTTTTAATGTACTCTTTTTGATAAACTTATCATTTCTTATAGGTTATTCTTCAACTATTTATTGTAATTAATTACCCACTCATTTATGGTCTGTTATTGTTGTTCATTACATACAGACAAAATAAGGATACTCTCATATTATATTGGAGTTTTAAATTAAAAAGTAAATACTAGTGGCTGGTATTAAATATGAAGTTGTTATAACTAAGTTGAACAACAATTAATGATTAAATGGCATTTTATATTACAAATTTTATTGAATGTATATAAAAATAACACTCAAGAAATATATATAAGATATATATATAACCATTGTATATCAAAAATGAAGTACTTATCAACATGGTCTTTTTAAATGATTTTCAAATTTACTTAAAGAGACATTAATATTACCAATTCAAATTTTATATCAAATATAACAATATTAATATTTCATTTTTAATTATTTTACAAAAAATTTGAGTTGCAAAGTAATTTAATTCAGTATTTAATGAATGTTTTTGAAAAATATTTTTAAAAATAGAAATAACCCCTCACAAAAAAATATATTTTTTTTTTACTTACAATTTGCACCATATTTCTACCCTTAAAATATTGGTATTCTTCAAACAAAAATATTTTTTAAATAAATTTAAAATTTTTTTCATTATTCAATTACAAAATGTCAAATTTATAATTTATTTTACCTTACTAAAAAATTTAGTTGAAAATTTAATTTTGTATTTCCAAAAAATAAACTTAAATGTCAAAAATTAAAAAAACAAAATTATAAATATATTTATGAGAAAGAGGTAGATTAAATTTATAATATTCATATAAAAAAAATTCATATATTTTATGGTGTTTGAATTTTAAATTTAATGTATTAAAAAATAATTATTAAATAACCAAGCCAAATGAAATTGGCTTGGATTTTTGGTATCACTAGCACTTATTTTTTTTCTTATACTCACATTTTAATTTTTTAATTTTTTTTTTCTAGATTTCTCATTTTTTTATGATTTTTAATGTTTTTAAGACCAAAGTTGCTTTCAAACAACTTCGGTTTAACGTTTCTATCACTTTCCCACCAGATTGCACCTGGTAGGGAAAGTCGCTTCCATTTTAGAGACCAAAGTCCCTTTCAGGGACTTTGGTTTCTCTGTGTGCATTGCACAGCCAGAAAAAAACTGGCTGTGCAATGCACTGCATGCAGCACATGCAACACGCATCGCTGCCGCAAGTAATGCGCATTGCATGCAGCAGAAATGCGCGTTGCATGTGCTGCGCATATCTCATGCAGCTGACTTGATATCAGCTGCATGAGATATGGTAGCGATTGTGCAACGCGCGTTGCACACTGCTTTGGCCACCTCCCAGTCTAGTAAATTAGCTGGGAGGGTGGCAAACATTACAGCAAGCAATCGAAGTCGCTAAAAGCGACTTCGATTGCTTGAAAGAGACACTTCCAGCCAGGGGAAACCTGGCTGGAAGTACTAAATTGCAATGTAAGGGACCCAAGCCAATTTCAAAGGCTTGGGTCATAAATTAAGGTTTCTAAAAAGCAGCCAGTATAAATCTGGCTGCAATAAAAAGTAAATTTTTTAAATAAAATACATAAAAAAATAAAAATGTGTTCAAATAAAATATACAACACTCTTCAGCCAGTAAGAAACAGCCTTCCATTGTTACACATAGAAACAAAATCAAATGTTTCTTTCATCAACATTGGTCATGTTTCAATATTTTGAACCAAGTAAGATCAGGAAAAAGGTCACGGCAAAAAAATTGCATAATTAAAAGTCTCCCAATTTAATATGGTGCGGAGGTTCATATTTTAGAAATAGGTGGTGCACATTATAGTTCCCTTTAAAAAAATTCAAAAATGAATTAATTTTGGCGCAATGTAAATTTAAATGTGATGAGTGTATGTTTTTTAGCTACGTGAAACATGGTAGCTAGAATTATGTGGCGTCAATTTTTTTTAGATGTGAAATTCAGTGTTCCACAAATGTGCATCTGTACAACATGCAGCCAAGTAAACTCTAGCTGGAATAAGTATATGCATAGGAAAAAATGATCATGCTGTGTACAGTGCCTTGGCAACATCATTCTTGGAATTTAGATGAAGTTTATCATATGACTTGGAAAGCTGCATTTTTTTGAAAATGTGATCAGTGAAAATTCATGATATATACATCTGTTTGCCACCCAATTTATTTTTCCTTTCTCTTTCTCACTTACCTTTTTCAAAAATTATCAATCATATTTTTGCTTTATCATTTTGAATTATTGGTACTATTTTCTTGACCTTATCTGATTACCGGTAAGCAAATTTTTCTTGCTATTGCATTTCATATCATTTTGGTTTGTTACTCTTTTTTACTTTTTTGACAAGTTGATCTAATGATTCTAATTCTGAATTTATTTTTATGGTATCTTTTACTGTACCCTTTCGATTCATTATAAAATAATTCTTTTTCAGTTAACTTAAAGTTTTTTTATTTGTTTGTCAATTTACTTTTCTTTATTCCTTATCAAAAATGTTCAATTTATTTATCTAACCATTTATTTTTTAAAACAGTGATTATAAAATAAACTTTATAATTAATTTTGATCAATCAGCTACAAATGGAAGAAGATTTTATAGACATGTAAGATCATGTTTTGCTTATCATTTTTCTATATTTCTTTAATACTTTCTCAACCATTATATTATTAATATGAAAAGTAAAACATCATCTCGTACTTGCTGAAAGAATACAGGATAATGTTTTGCTTTTTATAATAATAATTAGATTGTTTGTACTTTACCTTTAATTTATTGATTTTTAAGTTGTTTCAAAGTCTCGTACTTGCTGAAAGCATACAGGACAATGCTACAATTTAAAAATTAATAATTTATTGAAGTATAACTTTCTAAGTCAATATATTGATCAGAGAAAGATTTTTCATTTTATATATGTGGATATCATAATTCCGTAAATTTTTTAATATTACTAGTGTATTGGAGTTATACTTTCATTATATTATTAATATTAAGTGTAGAGCCAAATCTCATACTTGCTAAATGCATACAGGATAAAGCTATACTCTTTATATGTATAATTTAATAAAGTATACCTTTGAAACGCTTTCTTAATATTTGAAATAAAGAAAAAGTATATAAATTTACTAATATGTAGATATGCTAACTTTTGTATTTCTAATATTGAAAATATGATAAAGTTAATGGTATCATTGACTGATAATTGAAATTATGTTACTATTTTCTAATTTTTGATTTTTTTCTATTTTAAATCAAAATTGAATTCTCTTAAGATTGAACCATCAATGAGTAACGATTTGAAAAAAAAACGGCCAGGGAAGAACTCTAACAATAGGTGGGCGAAAGACATTGCTACTGGAATGAAACTTGTAAACGCTCTTGGAATGGATACAAACGGGAAGAAGCCACATTTCTATGCACGATCTTATGCAAATAATATGACAGATTGCAATAATTATTACAATTTTTTTCCTGGATGTAGTATTTATAAACCAAAAGGTGTCTTAATACCTAATGTTCTTGTGCATACTTTTGAAATTCATGAGCTCAAAGAACTAGATATGTTAGAAGCTACGGTGCAATGCATTAAGGATCTTTCTTACTGCGAACATGAAATTAAAAATAATGGTTATCATCGAAGAGCTGGTGGTTTTGGAATAATGTTTGGTGGTGGCTTTATTTTAGATAGAAAGAAATCTTTATATATTTGTAAGTATCACTTTTTTTAATTTAAATACTGAATTTTTGAATGCTTTTCCTTGCAGATGAATACACTGATGATATTGTAAAAACGGATGAATATAAAAAACGAATGAAGAGCATTGCAATGTACTTTGAATATTTTTTTAAAAAAATATCATATGTAAAGTACAATGAGGCAACTAATCTTTGCGCAAAACTTGGTATTCCTGGATTTTCAAAAGTTTCTAGTGAAGAAGAGGGTGTACTGTTTGCTAGTAATTTAACTTGGACATCTGGAGGGAATGGTAATGGGTTCTCTAATGAGGTTCATCTCGATAAGGATGCAATTGAGTATACTTTAGGAATATTTTTTCCTAAAGATACAGAAAAAAACACCATTCATATGAAGTATGATAAGACCCAACCACGACAAATAGGTGGAGAACTTATGTTTCCCGAAATTCGAAGTAAAATCAACTTTGAAGCAACTAATGGAATAACAGTGACATTATGGCCTGCCAATCAACTAAGGCATTTTACCTCAAGATGTCATGAAATTCCTGGCTTCACTAGGATAGGTTCTTCTATTCAAATCAGCACTAGAGTTTTTCATGCTATAGAAAAGCTTAATGTTTTTGATATTGATATTTCAGAATACTTAGAAATTAAAAAAGAAAAATTTAGGTTAGAATATTTGATTAGTGCTTTAAGAGATTTTTTGAAAAGAGATGACTTAATAGAGGAAGAAATAGAATCAGCAAAGTATTATTTATCTAATGTTAAGACAAATCTAAAAAATCTAGATATATAAATATTAAAAATTTATATTATATATACACAACTTAATGCAAATTTAAACATGATAAATACTGGGAGTAGCTGTAACATTTTCAGTTTTGATAATTATAGTATTATCTATTTTTTTTATTTGTGAAATAAAATAATTTTTTTTCATAATATTATAAGAAAATTTGATTTACTTTTGAGGAAATATATAAGTTGTGAAATCTTTAAATGTCATTTTTATTAAATTGGTAGCAAAGGTTCTAAAATAAAAAAAACTATAATAAAGAATTTGAAATATATTAGCCATAAAAATGTGCTTTTAATGCTACCAAATTAACTGTATAGTATTTTAGGTCAAACAGGCTTATTAATAAAAAAGTTAATAATAAAGAGTTGAAGAAAGAATTTTGAATCAATAATAGATTAAATTGTATTTTTTTAATAATGTACTCATTTAATTATTTAAATTGTTCTACTTCTGATTAAAAATGTTACAATCAACGAAAATATTTGTAATAATTAATAGATTATATAATATTAAAGGTAAAGTAACAAAACTAGAGCAGTTATCATATTTTTATATAAACAATAAAATATTTAAGAATTTAATACAAGTATTTGAAATCATATAAGTAGATTTTAAAATCTTTGTTATTGCTGGACTTACAATAACTTTTTTTAATAATTAATTTAGAAAATCATGTCAAAGGTTACTTAATAAATTTCAAAGATGGTCACATTTTTGACTTATTTGAAGGAAAATAACTTGAATTATACAAGATATATCATATAGACAGAACTTTATCTATTTACATGTTGGAATATTAATTTATTGAAAGGTTATGTTTAGAAAAAAAAGGTGATACTGGCTGAATGGAGCTCCAGTGATTAAGAAAATCTGCAGAAATAGCCCTAGCAATTCCCGGAGGACTTGGGGTATCAAATTTTAAAGGAAATGGATCACACTTGCCTATAAAAGGTTTTATTAATGTTAAAATATAGTTATTTAAATTTTTCCAAATTATTTCTTCCATCAAATGATTTTTTTTTCATGTAAATTAAGAAACTTAACTTCTGATATTACCTCCAAGCAATCAGCTGCTGAAGCCAATCTATGATCTTGAGAGCTCAGAAATAAACCATGGACACCATCAATTATATATAATGTGAAAGATTGATATCGGTGGTGGGAGTATTCAGAATTTATTTTGTTTAGTGCAGCCTTTTGTTTCTCTCTCATTATAGTCAGTTCAGTATTTTCGTTTTTCTCACTTGATTGTTGAGCTTCACTAGTCTTACCACTTGATATTGTTGCAGCACAATATTTTGATTTAAGAATGATAATTGACATAATTATATCAATGATAATATTGCTGATTTGAAGAAGAGTTGACATTGATATATCACGGGTTTGAAGAGCAGTGGGACCAACTTCTAAGCCATCAGAAATCGGACTCTTCAGATTTGAAAGGTGAGCTAGAAGCTGAAGACCACGTTCAATTGGACAATCTGAGTTAATTTTTTGATGTGATGGAAGCTGGCTGAATTCATGTGCGGTCAGATAAAGTGAAGATGATATAAGAGATACCCATGAAGTACGGCAGTGGTCACTTGGGATCATTAATCTCATGAGCATTCGGATAAGATTGGATTCAGGGTGATCCGTTTTCTTTGTTGAGGAAAGAATTTCAGTATTTAAACCATCAGGATCACATAAATTTTCCATTTTTTTGAAATCAATATTATCGAGTACCCATAGCTGTGAGCTATCAATCTCTAAAAAAATATTTGCTACAAAAGGAAAAAAAAATAAGTAAAAGAACAAAAGTCAAGACTAAAAATTATGGTAACTTACATAACTCAGTAAGTTTTAAAAGCCAATCTTCTCCACAAGATTTTTCCCAATGAAAAGTAAACATTGGAATATTTGACATGGGTTCTTGGGAAGAAGTAGAAGAGCGTAATTCGAGGAGAGTAACAATTTCCAACCACGACCTGAGGACCTTTGCCGTGCTGATTCTACCTTTATAAAAATTGTGAATTTTACAGAATTCCTCCTGAAAATCAGATTCTTTTAGAACTGAGGGTGAAAAAGTTAGAGGTTTTTTTGATATCTTGATTGGAGTTTATTTCATTGGTAGAGAAGCTTTCAAAGTGGTCAAAGTAGGTAATTTAGGAGGTGATGGGTATTGCTTCTTAGAAATGAAGGAATTCGGTGATGAGCTGTTTGAATCATCATCTTTATCAAACATATCAACATGTCTTGAAGAAGATTTTAAACTTTGCTTTTTTTGATGAACAAGCATAGCTTCATATTCTGACAGTTGATCATCGCTATTTTCATCGCTCTTTTCATCATCTTCATCAGGGAGAGGGCGTTTATGGATGGAACAATCTAAAGCAGGTGAGGTTCTGGTACAAAATATCAAAAGAAAGATAAAAAGTACAATATGTAAGCAATAAAAGAGATATATGATAGAATTTTAAAGATAAAAGAATAACAATAAAAAAAAGGAAACAAGAATATACTCATTATCAAAACCTTTGCTTTTTTTTTGAGATTTATTATTTGATACATCAGAAAATTCATTAGCAGAAGCCGGTTTAATACATCGAACAAAAGAGGAGCCTTGGGATAATCTCTTTTTCTTGGAGCGGATAACAGGTGTTTCAAGATTTTCCTTAGAAGTTGAAGCATGAGTTAAATCTGATGGTTCATCTGTCTCATCATCATCCATAATGACAATGATTTCATCAGGAGGAATCATACCCTCCTCATAAGCTACAAATATATATGAAGAAAAAAAATATTAATAATCTTATCTACTAATTTAAAAGGAGACAAAAAAGGTGAAGAACATACATTTTTCAAGGCTTTTCACATATTGGAGTAAGTCATTACAAGGGTTAGATAAATATGAAGGAGAAGGATTATTGTTAAGGATCTTGACAAGCTCTTCTGTTTTATCTATAGCCAATTCAAGTAGGTTGCGATACTGAACTCTCGTTATTTCCTGCCTCTCATTGCTAAGTACAGGAGGGTTAGGTGCCATGCCATGTGGCAGACATGATGCAAGCTCAAAATCTTCAAAGCGAGTATCAATCAGAGAGTGGGATGAAACACATTCGGGTGCTGGAAAATCAAATTTTTTTTAAAAAAAGATATAGAACATAAGTGAAATATATAAATTAAGAGAGAGGAACATGATATACATAAAAAGTGGAGGTGTAGGATTTTGTATACTAGACATATTGATTAATGAATATTAAAAAAAACTATTTGATATCAAAAAATTATGATGTAATATGATGAATAATTATAAGAAAATCTATTCTAGAAAATTGAAGTTGATAATTTAATAGGATAAAAAATTGAATAAGATTAAAATTAAAGTGAGGATGAAAGAAACAGAAAACATAAAGAGGGGGATTTTATATTATTTGAGCTTTTTTTAACATGTATTATTCATAGTGGGGTAAACTGAGTAAAATGCTAAATCACAATCTGTTTATATTGAAGCGAAATTTGATGTAGCTAACAGAAAATACTAGTAATTCTTTGGGGACTTTTAGTGTGAAAAAAAAATAATAACAAATGTATATCCCATATTCAAATTGCCACGGGTAAATACATATTTTTTTAAATTAGAATTTACTCCTAAACAATGGAGATACACTTAATTAGTATATTATATGAAAAAAAAGGATAATCCTTTATGAATATTTGTTAAATTTACTTTCAGATGACAATGCGAGATTCACATATATACTGATATGCCTCATCAAACAAGAAATGAATTATAAATATAAAATTGGTAACATTAGAATTTAAGATAAGAATTTGTTTTTTTAGTGACAGGAGGAGTGTCAGGCTAGGGTGTGGGCACCATGACCAAACCTTTGATAAACTTGGATACAACTAAGGGAAAAAAAAATTGAATAGTTTATTTTGCAATATATCTTAGTCTGCACAAGATATTGCATTGTTGTCCCTTACTATACCAATATTGTTACTTTTCAAAAGTTATAGGACTACTAAGTTGATAAAATATTATTATGAATCACCCAATGAAATACCTTAAGCAACATTCAAAATTATTAAAATATTAATATTCAATTTGAGATTTGGATTAGCTAATTTTTCACAACTTACCACAGTTTTGATTAATATAATAAAACTTGAAAAAAAATTTTGAGATAACCTAGAAATGGGTGCAAGAAAATGATGAAACATATGACTTGAAACTTAACTCATACACTATTGATAAACTTCATGGATCCTGATTAATTTCTATCGAAATTAATTTTGAGACTAGCATATTGAATTTTAGCTATGACCAAGTACTGTAAGTGCCATGGTTTGTATTCAATATATTGGTGTTGAAATTAATTTTGATAGGAATCAACAAGTATCATATGGCACCATGCATGAAACACTGACAGAAACCATCAAATTTATGAGGCAATGAACCTCATAATTTTGATCGAAATTAATATAGACCCCTGCATATTGAATACAAGCCATTTCACATGGACTACACAGACATAGATAAAATTCAACATGCATGGCTTAAAATTAATTTTGATCGAAATTAAACAAGGCATTAAAACATCAATTTTTATATGGTGTACTTGATCAAACCAGTTTATCTAACTGCTTAGCTTACCTATACTTATAGGAATTTTATGCATAGTCCATGTCCATATTAATTTCGATCGAAATTAATGTTGACTAATACACAATGAATACGTGCTATGCCACTTACACTTGCCAGGCATAGCTACCATTAAATATGCCAGTATCAAAAATTAATTTCGATCGAAATTAATGAGCATGATAATCATGAATTTCTGGAGTCAACTGCTTATTTTTATGCATGGTGCCTTGCCAACATTAATTTCAATCGAAATTACTTTTGATACTGGCATATTGCATGTATATATGCCTGGAAAGCGTAAGTGGCATAGTGTGTATTCATTATGTATTGGTCAACATTAATTTTGATCGAATTTAATGTTGACATTTGCATATTGAACCCAAGCCAGAAAACAACCCAGAAGATTCTTCATAAAACTTCCCATTAATTTCGATCGAAATTAAGGCTGACCATATACATATTGAATGGTAGTTATATCTGGTCTGAGTAAGTGGAGATTACTTATATTCAATATGTATTGGTCAACATTAATTTTGATCAAAATTAATGAGCATTTTGATCATGAACTTTTTCAGTCAGTTAGTTGTTCCAATGCATAATGGCATGCCAACATTAATTTTGATCAAAATTAATGTTGAAATGATATAATGCTTTTTTGCATGACATGTAAAGGACGGCAAGTATTTTTAAGTATTGAAATTTACTATACATGTTGAGGGTAAATATAAAATTTACATATCCATATTAATTTCTATAAAAATTAATGTTGACCAATACATAATAAATAGTAAATATGCCTGGCTAGTGTAAGTGGCATAGCTTTTTTTCAATCTGCACTTGGCAACATTAATTTCGATCGAAATTAAGGTTCATGATTATCATCAATTTATTCAGTCAGTTGCTTACTGTTATGCATGGTAACATGTCAACATTAATTTTAATAAAAATTGAATTTGACATGCCACCAAGTATTTTTATGTAAGATGAAAAGTAGGGCACTCTATTCTTAAGTAAACACATTACAATGCATATTGAGCATGTAAATATCATTTACACATTAATATTAATTTCAATCAAAATTAATGTTGACCAATAAACATTGAACACAAGCTTTACAACTTACACACACCAGATATAACTACCATTCAATATGTATATGGTGCTCACTAATTTCGATCGAAATTAATGAGCAGTTTTATGAAGAATTTTTTCGGTCGTTTGCTGGTTTGGGTTCAATATGAAAATGTCAATATTAAATTCTATTGAAATTAATGTTGACCAATACGTAATGAATACACACTATGCCACTTACACTTTCCAGGAATAGACACCATGCAATATGCCAGTATCAAAAGTAATTTCGATCAAAATTAATGTTGGCAAGGCACCATGCATAAAAATAAGCAGTTGACTCCAGAAATTCATGATTATCATGCTCATTAATTTCGATCGAAATTAATTTTTGATACTGGCATATTTAATGGTAGCAATGCCTGGCAAGTATAAGTGGCATAGCGTGTATTCACTATGTATTGGTCAACATTAAATTCGATTGAAATTAATATGGATACATAAATTTGACATAAAGAGGTATGGACCATCAATTTGTTGAAAATACATTTTTATATCTCATACATTATTTGTTTTTCTTAAATAAAATGTTACTCTCTCTCAATATCACTTTATAACATTTACCAAGCTGCTTTGAAAAAAAACAGAATACATAAAATTCAATATAAGATAGCTATATTACACAGAAGATCACCATTATACCTAAGTTATGATGATGTTGATGCTCTATTAATTGATTCCCGAATCTTTACCAGATCAATATCAGCTCCAACCCCAAGTGACTCACGTTCATTCACAGATAATCCTTGCAAAAATGTTGCTGAATAGCAATTCTTGGGGAGGTATTTGGGAACATTGAATATACCATTTTGTGCAACTCTCCTTTCTGATGACCGTGAATATGTTTTTAATGCTGATTTTCTTTGAGCTGGTGTATGGGCTATGTCCTGAATCATCTTATCCATTTTTTAAACAAATCATTGAGTTCAGGATTTCGCCATCCAGGAATAGCTCGGATAGGTGCAGTTGGGGCTGGTACTGGGCCTTCCTCAATATCAGAGATGCACCTAGTATCATGAAAAAGCACAACAAAACCTGGCACATTACTGCAGAGATCTCTTGCTAACTTGTAGCGTGCACTAGCAATCTGAATTCCAACTAAATCAGCTTCATAATAACAAAAAGCAAAGTAAAATAAAAAACTTACCTTGGACCGATAACGTTTTACTTGTGTCCTTGCCCTCTTTTGGATCTTTTCTCTTGCTACCCTTTCCTCTTCTTGCCCAAACAACCTTATCATCTCCTTCCCCTTATTAACTACCCATTTCTCAATAACACATTGAGTGAACTGAAGCTTTGACTGATCGATTGTATTCAAGGTGGTGAGCCATCTGGTACAGTGGTCGCATACTATGCTTCCCATGACTTGATTCCAAGTTGATTCTGAAAAATCATGGCAAGTCTATTCAAACGCAAATTTCCGAAAAACTTTTTCTTGCAATTCACGCTCTAAGTTTCTTTTGACAGAAAGTGGGATCGGTGCTCCTCCTTTTAGTCCTCGAGGCTCAGGTGCTGGAAAAAATTTGGGTAGTCAAATTTTGGATTGCAAGAAGGCTATAGAATTGGTTATCAGAAATTGTCGATCAGCTGAAGAATTGGCACGGTTAGAAGATTGGACTTGGGTTAGGACAGTTTGAATGGTTTTTAGTTTGAATTGGTTCCAAGCTTTCCAATTTTCAATCTCCAAAGGTGTTGGGCTGGCAGGATATTTTGTTATTTGTGTTGGTCCCCCAAGACAATACTTCAGAAAGTGGTAAATATTTCTATTTAGACTGTCTGAGCTCCTGGGAACATCATTCCTTCTAACTAAGCCTCTTACAGCCCTTAACCCCCGTTCTTGCTCATGAGACTCTGCTGAATTGAGTCTGTGGTAATCACTGATACCCATAATGATTGAGGGATTCACTAACAATTCAAATAAGTTAATTAAATTGGTTATTTTTCAATAAAAGAATACACTACAAATTTGACTTACCTGCTCCACTTGTGCTTGCTCCTTGGTTAGGCTGAGCAGATGATGATTGGTCTCCGAAAAATTCCCTCAATACTTCACTAGCCCAATCTCTTCCTAGCTGATCAGCACTTTCAGAAGCAGAAGGATGATTGGGATTAAAATTTCTCGGTTCTGAATGAGACTCTTTGCCTGGATTGGGATTAGGTGGTACAGATTGAGATGCATCTGGAGGTGGATCAGCAGAGGGTGGTGGAGGAGTATTTCCAGTATTAGTATGTTGAGGCGGAAAACAATCAGAATTGGTTGGGTCAGCAGACATCCCTTCAAAATTATCATCCATAATGAACTGTAATAAAATAAAATAAAATAAAAATAATCAGTTGTTAAAATTTATACCTATCAAAGCTAAAGTAAAAAAAGATACTATGTATATAGTCTTGTAAACGTGTATGTTTTCTTGTCGAAAAATAAAGTGAATAATATATATCTATCAGCTAAAGTTGGAAGGTCAAACTATTTATAGTAGATGAATGAGCAAGAAGATCATTCATTAAGTAAAAATTTTATCATATTTCTCATTATCATGATTTTATTTCTTTCATTCTTACATTTAAGATAAAAATGACTCATTGAAAGCATGGGTTCTCTCGCAATAAAAGCAACCAAAGTAATTGTTCACTGATTTATGATAAGGTAAGTTGGATGCATTGCATTTTTTAATCGAGCATTGAATTATTTCTTTCACCATTTACAAATATCACCAATCCTACAAATTTCCCCAATCCCAAATTAACACAAAGATTTTAGTCAACAGAAAATAAATTTGATTAATTTTTTCACTCACTACTGTCTGCAGTCCAATGGCAGGACAACCTCGTCTTTGATTCCAAACATTCCTTTTTTGTGCTCGACAGTAGCTGCATGTCCAATTATTGCATCTTTCTTAATCACAATTTGAGTTGCTTTGGCTACTCTTACTAACCGACAATGCACTTGTGGGAAAAGCTCATAGGGATCCTTTGATGTTTCTTCTGGACGGAGCTCTTTGAAAGGACTTACTATTAAATATATTTGATCATTCTCTTCCTTTGATCTGAAAAGATCATCAATTTGCCCAAACTAACTATATTTTCCATAGTAGAATTCAATTGTTGAATTAGCAATGTGTCGATGGTAACTAGTAAACCTCTTTCCATGTATCAATATGCTTGCTACATTTTCAACTACCCGATCCCCACTTTTCTCTGATGGTGTCAAAGCCCGTCTTGAAGTTTCTTTTCCCATTCGTGCCCTTACCCATTTAGTAAATAATGCCATACTTAGATGGATCCATTTGTTTTGTTTATTGAGATCAATATGGATTTTTTTAGTCTCACATTGATCATTATCTTCAGCTTCACCAAGATCTAATACCCTAGACTTCCGATACCAATGTTTGAGCATTGTTAGCGGTATCTCTCCTGTGGTAAATATTAATAAATTAGCACAGCTGAGTTTTTAAATCATTGCTTACAAACATTACATACGTGGATGGTGATTGTTTGGAATTTCAGATAATATATGATTCACCTGCTCTCCAGACCAAGTAGCTGTACCTGATGGTGGACCAAGACGCTTTATCTTTTCAGGATAATGTTGAGTGATATGCAGATTTGGCTTTGCATTAATATTCTTCCAACCCTCTTCAAGGCACTCACGATACTCTAACAGAAATTGATCTAGATCTTTAAGCTCATTAGTCTGTATATTTTTTAATGTCAAAAAATTGGTGATCAAGCACAATGTTACAAGTGACTTGAGAAGATAATATTCTCTTGGTTTATCAGCTGAGGAAGCTGAAGATTCAGATTCTTTAAATTTTTCAAACCAAAGGGGTATAAGTGACAAAGGGAAGTAGAGAGTATACAGCATGTGCCATTCTGCTGCCTTGAGGGATCCTGCCTTTTTAGATCCTACTGATTTTGGAACTCGTGTTAGCCAGGAAGGTCTTCTTACTTGATCAATCATCTTCCATACAACCTGTAGCTCTGCTGCTGTGATTCGTGGATTACTACTACCTTCATTTTCTTTCTCCTTACCTTTCCTTTTATTTTCTTCATCTCTAGCTGTCTCATTTGATTAGTGAGATCCTTCACTCTGTGATATGCTAATGCTTCTTTGCCTTAAGTTATACAATGAATTACTACTGTCACTGCTGTGAGACTGTATTGAGGCCAAATCGCTATATGGAAGAATAAATTTGGAGCTAGATGACCTACTCTGGATTCTTGAACGATTTGTTCCCAATCCTTCATTATCTAGTCCATGATGACTTGATGACTGTCTTGAACTCGTACGTCTTTGCCGCTTGTGCTTTCTTGTGTGTCCTGTATCATCATCATCATTATTTGTGGTGCTTAAGCTACTTCTACGTTTTTTCGAATGTTTGTGCAGTGAAGTATCAGAAAAGAAATCATCATCTTCTTCTCTTACATGCCAATTTTTATCCTTTTCCAGCTTTCTTTCTAGATATTTTGCTGCATTTTGGATTTGAAAATAGCTAAGACTGTGATCTTTTAGGTTGCCAAGCATATGTGAATGCATAACATCAATTGAGCAATATTCAGTTGGACGCCAATATTCAAGGTTATTCAGCTCACTCCATCATACCCCATGATTTTGAACAATTGATACACGCTCCCAATGTGACTTAGAATTTTTCCACTTTGTTGCCCAGCACATATGATCCTCATGATTCTGTAATGAAAAATTTCCAACATTCTATTCACTAATTTCATCTTTAGAGATATTACAGAAAGAGCAGAACATTTTTGCAGAGTGACTCAAAAAGCCAGCCAATTTTCGTATTGCAGGAATGTCACCTATCAAAGAGAACAATGCAACTCTTAATTTCCGGCCTCGTTGATAAAGATGTGTCTTTTCAATCAATATACCATCCCATAGAGTTTGTAGATCATTAACCAGTGGTTTTAGAAGGTGATTAAGCTGTTCATTTGTGGGTTCTGTTGGTCCAGGTATAATAGCATACAAAAAAAGATTTTCCATTTTGTATCTATCTTCTTGAGGTAGGTTCATACACACCATCATAATATTGCCTACAGACTTCTGATGACCTCCAATCCTATTGCTACCAGGCCTAAACCAGTCGACATATAAAGTAAACATTAAGTTGCCTGAAGTTATCGTATATTCATCATCATTGCTATCCAGAGCAGGAGTGGTTATGGGAAAGTTTTTCCAAATTGAACCATCACAAACATCCTTCATCAAATCACACTCTACACGTTCTGCCACAGGGGTTTTCTTCTCAATCAGAAGCGCAAATTTGAACAGTTTGATCTTTTCCTTAAGCCAGTCGATTAAAGAATGGTGATGAAATGTTTTAAGAGATAAGTATTTTGCATGTTCTTGATGTTCCTCCATCAAATACAGCCTTTCATCACATTTAACTGCAATTTGTCCTGCTCCAAACATTTTTAAATAGCGCTTTGATGATGAAAGAAACCGTTGATTTCAACATAGTATAGATGGTTGAGATTCAGAGTTATACTCATAAAGAGCAAAGCATTTAGGACAGCATGTTTTAGTGAAAAATGATTGATTGAGCTTTAATCTACTAAAAACTGTATCTATCGAGCGTGGGACCAGGCCGACAATGCTATCAGAATCCAGTATTCCACTATCACCTAGAAGTTTGAGCTTCTTAATTTCTTCATCCAAAAATTGAGCACAACCTTCTTTGCTCAAATGATGAATAAGGGAAAGCTTTGCTGCCTGCCACATAATTTTTTGGCTATACTGTTCCCCAAGATTTGAGTTTCTAGAGACTGTTGAAGATACTTCTGCCCCCAATAGCAACTGCCCCTATGTAATAAATCATTGAAACATCATAAAGACTTTTATTCTCACATTGAACTATAGATATACAGATTACTGTTTCTGTGGAGCTGGAACTTCCAATGTTAAGTGGATTGTTGGAAGAAATAACCATCTGGGCCTTCCTATTTCTTTCCTCTTGATGTTTTGCATAAGAATTAGAGCTTTTGAAAGCCATACCAACTTCAAAGGACCCAGAAGAAGTTTGATACTTTCTATTGACACATCCGAGATCTTGACATTGACATACATGAAAAAATGGAGGCATTGTAATTGTGATAATTGTAGGAATAAGTTAGCTATTCGAAGATACAGATTGAAGGTATTCCTTTTTTTGAAAGGCACTAGCTAATATAAGCTACAATTTTTTATCAAAAGAATATGATGGTATATGTGTTGAAATTATTTAAGTTTAAATGTTTAATTTTTAATCAGATAAATTATATATTAATTTAAAGTTATGCAGTCTACTTTATTTGTATTCTGTATACTCTCTGCATTTGTACAACAATGCATGCATGTTTATCAGAATATTTTCTATCATAGAAAAAATTCTGTTGTACGCACAAGCATCTTAATTATTTTTCTATCAAATGCCTTCTGAGTTATATCTAACTACCCTATAATTATTTGATTTTGATAAAAATTCTTAGTTATGGACTATAAGAAAAGTAATCCATATTTTTAACATAATTATTTAAAAAATTACCCCAAAAATCAAAGTTAAACCCAAAAATAAGGTTAATATTTTGTAAAAAACAATCACAAACATATTTCTTTCACTTTGAAAATTGGTCTGTACTAGGTAGAATTTTCTATAAAGAAAAAATCAAAAATACTCAAATAATAGATGCTACAAAAGTGTAAACCTTAAAGAATTACATAAAAGCTGAAACCTTGTATAACTTTTCATACATAAATGTGATGAAGTGACACTCTAGTCTATTTATTCATGTTGAACAAAAATTACTCAATAGAATATGTATTACTATCATATTGGACCAAAAATAATTTTTTGGTAATCAAAAAATGAACATAGCCTCACATTTAACAAATTATTTTTGTGGAAGAATTTTTTGAAAAGAAAAAAAAATCCGTTTCTTAAATGAGTCTGCTTTTGTCACATAATCATTCTATTTATTTTATACCATTCCTTTTGAGTTCAAGTTGCATATAAAAATATATTTTATGCATATTATAATTCCATAAAGTTGAAATATTTCTTATTCTTAATTTTTGTGATATTTCTCCTTAAATCAACTTTGATCATAAAGTTTTGGAGCTCAACAATTTATCCTTCCTCTTTGTTTAATTTAATTGAACACTTTCTTAATCTAATTATTTATGAACCCTAGTAGCTCTTACTTTCCTCATGGAAACCTGCCCACAAACACAAGAACACTTAATAGAATTTTTAATGAGACTTTGCCTCCATTCAATTCTCACTTTTGTAGATCTATACACAATTTTTGTCGTTCACTTTTGGATATGTCACCAGAATCAAATGGATGAAAACAAAACCCTACTGAAGAGCAATTAGACAGATTTTCATCATTCGACATGAATTCTTGCAACATTGCCTTTGAACTACCTCATCCAGAATCAAATTCAGCGGTTTCAGAAAAGTTTCCACCAATTTTCCATGAATCTTTTATTGACCACCTTCGCATGTGTGGTTTCCCAGGATCAACTTTTGCTTGGAACCTAGATTGGTTTGACAAATGGAACCAGGTCTTGGCAAATATTCTCATTAAACACTGGGACAATGCCTTAAAAACCAATAATTTGATTGCATATCCAATTGACTCAACTCAAATTAGCTTCTCAAATCAAATAGGAGTTCTTCACCGTTGGTTTTTAGGTCATGCTGATAGATTAAGACTTCGGAAGGATTCTCATAGCTCTCAAGAAATAATCAAAGTGAGAAAGCATAAATATAGAATAAAAAAAAAAGTATGAAAATCCCTTTTTTTTCAACCGTTTTTATTTATGACCTTTATTTCAAATAACAAAGATTCTTAGAATTCAGTTAACCGAACTAAACTTCTTAAACAACTTCCACATTGTGAAACTTATCACAACTTTTTCACAAACATCAAATGTTGTTCAGACACCGAAATTGATAATGATGGATTGTTAAGACGTATCTTAATGCAATGGAGGTCTGAAGATTTTTCTAAAGTTGCACAATATCTTGACCAACAACACTTTGATATTCGAGATAATTCAACCTACTCTGGCAGTGTGCTAAAGGACTTGGCCTTGTACAAAAGAATCAGTTTGGTTTCAACATTATCCCCTAACCTTAATCCTTCTCATGTCCCCCGGGGTTTGCCGAATGACTGTTATTCTCCCTTATATCTTGCATCTCTAAATCCTCAACAACTCAGACTTTTAAATCCTCAAAATCCCATAAATTTACCTGCTCTCCTTGAAATTCTTTCTTCCTCTAATGTGAGTGATTGACAAACTCCCTTAATAATAGGTTTGCACACTCATACTCCTCATTTCCACTGTTTGGGACACTTAGCCTTGAAAACAAAAACAGAATTTTAATGATTACTATTATCATTAAAATTTATAGAAATGAAATTTGGCTTACATTGTTAGCTCCATTTTTTTCCTTTGAATCTTATACATGCTGAATTCTATACTTCCTTGTACAAAATAATTCAAAACATTTACTTCATTTTGCTGCCCCATTCTATACAGCCGATCAACAGCCTGTTGCTCAACTGCTGGATTCCAATTTGGCTCCTATTTCAACATTGAACATATAAAAAATTTAATATTTTTGTTCTTAATATGAAATAAAAGACATTGAGCTCACCATTATGTATACATTTTGAGCACACCTGAGATCTATACCCACTCCTGCAGCCTGAATCGTTCCAACCAAAACTTGGCAATTTTTATTAAAATGGAATTCATGCATATTTTTGTCTTGCTTTGTCCTGATGAGTTCACCCATAAGCTGGGTATACCTAATATTGTGGTCATCTCAAGCCATTTTTATTCTATTTTTAAATATTGGAAAATTGTTTTTAATAAGCCAACACAATTTTGTAAAACAATTCATTATAGAATCACTTACATCTGCAAAAAGTCTGCAAAGTTGGAGAATATAACAGCTTTTGGAAAATTTATACCCCTTTCACCAGACAAAAATTTTTTAAGTGGCCTATAAGATGACAAATCTTTGCGGAATGCTGCCAAGTGAAATCAAAAGTTGGAGTTTCATCCAGATTTTTGTAGATTGGATGGTTGCAGAATTTTCTTAAAATCATCAGCTCTCTTAGAAACTCAGATGAGTCCCAAGGGAAGTCAGTGCTTCTGGAGGGCCCATATCGCTCAGTGAATCCTTCTTGAAGCACATCAAGTTTAGACCTCCATGGATCTGCTAATTGAACCAATATCACCCTTTGAATCTTTTTTGGAAGAGACAAAATTGCATCCTTTGTTCTACGTAGGCTTATGAATTTCATTAAGTGATTGATTGATTTAATAGAATTAGCCTTTCCTTTTTGCAAACCTGGAAAAAGGAAATTCTTCCATAACCAGTCTTCTTGCCACTTTTCGATTCTAAGATAAAATATGAGACTTTGAAGGTCAGTGGGCCTGTTCTGAAGTGGAGTTCCAGTCAAGCATAGTTGGTGTTGGGATTCCAAGTCAAATATTGTTTGAGCCCTCTGCGAGTAAGGATTTTTAATGTAACTAAAAGAATATTTATAAAAATTGATTATAAAAATTAATTTTTAAGTTTTAGATATAGAAATGGGCACTAACTGAGCTTCATCTAAAACAACTCTATACCAAAAGAGCATTTGAGTCACTGGTATCTTTTTTTGGCTTTGATTTTTTGACATTTTTGGGCTAGCTGTTTCATAGGTCGTTAAAACAATAGCAGTGTCCTGTAGCTCATTGACATTATTATTTTGACAATCCTTCCCATAAAGAACCTTGAAAGGAAGCGCATTATCTTCAAAGTGCACACTTATTTCATTGATCCAATTCGATAGTGTTGCCAGGGGGCATATAATCAGTGTGGCTGAACTCCAATTAATACCTTCTTGATTTTCTGATACCTGGAATTGTCTTGCTTCACCTTGAGTTGCACTTATAAGAGAAAGAGTTGAAAGTGTCTTTCCCAAACCCATATCATCAGCAAGTATTGACCCATTTCCTTCCGGCGTTAATTGATTGTTAGGAAACTGATCTTTATAGTCATCGAATCCAGTTCTAAGCCAATGGTTGTCCTGGTGCCTCCACATGATATCCAACTTTTCCTTTAACATTCGTTCATTGTCAATCATAAAATTTTCTGCCTGAAGTTGATGTTTTTTGAGAACTGTTTTGATTCCTCGCATAAGTTGATCAGCTTTCCAATCTTGAGTACTCTTAGATATTTGGAAAGAGCCTTCAAAAATTACATGCGGGATATTAAAAAAGATAGTGGAGTCATAGTTCAGGATTGGACATAAATCGATTTGAGCAGAAGAAAATGCTTCTTTAGCAAGACTGATTAGTGTACTTGAAGAAAAGAGGCATCCCCAAAGTTGATACTGATTACCAAAAACTGGAACCAAGTAAGCTTGAAAATAGAAAGGCTTCATAGGATTCAAGGCACTTCTTTGGTTTAAATGGTGAGATCCAGAGCCAATGTCACCCAATAGTGGTCCAATGTGCTGACTCTGCACTTGAGAAAGATTACCGACAAGGGTTAGTTTTCTTTCTTCAAATAGTCCAAAAATATGAACATTCGAATGGCCTCGCTGTAAAATCGTGGGGGTCGGTGAGTTTTGAAATCTTGAAATTACATTCATATAAATTTTATCGATTGTTATTGAGAACTGTCCAACACATCTGAGACTTGACATATTAAGTAAGAATAGTATCTGAAGATATTGGTTGTTAAAAGATGAATTGAAGCAAAAAATGAATAATCAGTTTTGAATAAAACGACAAAATAACTTTTTAGCATATGCTATGCTAAGCTCATAATTCTTTCACATGTATTATTATTATCTTTTTAATAAATATTGGAAGTAAATCAATGATAACTGAAATGAATAATATGGCTTAAAAATAAATCTTGAGCCTATAGAGTAAATTTTGGTTTGTGGAGGAAGAAAAATTTTCTCAATAAAAATGTGCTTTATTCACTACGCAATATAGGGGGTGGACTTGCTAGCAAGTCCTCAACCTGAACTCAGATGGAACTCAGATGGAACTCAGACTGAACTCAGACTGAACCCATACTGAACTCTACTTGAACACCCACCTAAAACTGTTCTGCTGAGTGGTGTTCATCCCTGATTGTATGGTTCCTTTATCAATAGCTCAATGTGTGTTCAATCTATGGTGAGTTTGGGTCCAAGGTTGCAGACTTGCTAGCAAGTCCGCCCCCCATATTGTGTGGTGATTGTTACATTATAATTTCAAAATAGAATAATTTCACTCTTATTACACTTATTTATGTTTCTGTCTAATAGTAAAATGCTTTAGATGTCAGTTCAAAATCCAAATTGAAACTACTACCTTGAACGATGTCTTGATACTAACATACTTTTTGTAAGTCTTTGGACAGACACTTATGGTGATCTCAATAATATTAAAATTTATTTTAATTGTATGTTTTATCAAATATCTATGTAGTCTAGTGTAGTAATTGAGATACTACAGTTTAACCTTCTGTTATCAACTTCGCAAGAAAATATATGTAGATATTCTTAGAACGAATATCAAATTTTGCTTTCCACAAGATGGGAAAGTGAATATTATGATATGTTAAGTGATATGTTCAAGCTTTGCTCAATCTGTGCTCAGCTCAAAATCAAAGTAATCACCAAGCTCCAAGAAACCTGTGATTGAGTTTGGTTGAACCTAGGTCTAACTGATTACCAAATCTTTGTCCAATTAATTTAAATCTGGTTTCACAATGAACTCCCAACAGCCTTCCAACAGCTTTCCAACCACTTCCCAACATTTTTAAATGAGGGGTATTGCTAGCAATACCCCCCCAAATTTTCTGTGGTGTATAGTGAAAGATTGCAACATAGAGAGAATACATAGATTCAGTGGGATTAACTATTATTAGAGATATTTTATTACTATAATAAGGCATATTCAAAGAGAGCACTTCAAGAGAAAGTAGCTGTGGATATTAGAGCTTGTTAAGAATAGAAATATCCAGATAGTAATACTTGTTTTTTCTTAATCTTTTATACTCATCTCTCAACTTATAAACTTTCTAATCAAATATTAGTGTTACACATTATTGCGCTGTCTTTAAAAAAAAGAGTGACAGGCACTTCTTTTTAGAAATTGAAAAGAAGAACCAGCCCATCTCACATTGAGTCTACTACTTAGTACTTTAGAACTCTCTACAATTGTTGTCCCAACAGTGGCATAATTTTTACTAGTGGATTGATTAGATTGTTTGGTTTGCTATAATAAGGCATATTCAAAGAGAGCGCTTCAAGAGGAAGTAGCTGTGGATATTAGAGCTTGTTAAGAATAGAAATATCCAGATAGTAATACTTGTTTTTTCCCGATCTTTTATACTCATCTCTCAACTTATAAACTTTCTAATCAAATATTAGTGTTACACATTATTGCGCTGTCTTTGAAAAATAAGAGTGGCAGGCACTTATTTTTAGAAATTTAAAAGAAGAACCAACCCATCTCACATTGTGTCTACTGCTTAGTACTTTAGAACTCTCTACAGCGGATTTCCAAAAATCTTTTTTTACTTGCAATTCACGCTCTAAGTTTCTTTTGAAAGAAAATTGGATTGGTGCTCCTCCTTTTAGTCCTCAAGGCTCAGGTGCTGGAAAAAATTTGGGTAGTCAAATTTTTGATCACAAAAAGGCTATAGAATTGGTTATCAGAAATTGTTGTTCAGCTGAAGAATTGGCATGGTTAGTGTCACCGGACGACCTACGCTCAAGGACGAGAATGTTCCTGAAAGTGAGATGAGGGGTTTAGAGACTTCTTCGAAGCACAGAGGAATGGTTCGAGGAAGTGATTTGAAGATGACTCAAAGGAAGAGCTACTGCTTTGAGTTATCTTTGTGAAGAATCTTAATATAGTTTAGAGTAATACTAATATTCTGAGAATCTCTCAAAGGGTTGTAACATTCAACAATCAAAGATTTAAATTTAGAAATGATTATTGAGGGAAAAAAGAAAATGTACAATAACAGTGATTTAACTAGCAGTTTTACTACTATTAACTATAAATATGTTTTATAATTTAATTCTAAAGAATATCGAACCAAAAACCCAACCTCTTTTATATCCTTTACTCCTCCTCGCATTGACCTCATACCCATCCACTATTCCACACACTTCAGACCATTAAAATACACCCGTTACACCTGGACCCTCCTCACTAACATGCGTTGTAGACGGTTCTAAAGTACTAAGCAGTAGACACAATGCGAGATGGGTTGGTTCTTCTCTTTAATTTCTAAAAGAAGCGCCTGCCACTCTTATTTTAAAGACAGTGTAATAATGTGCAACGCTAATAATTGACTAGAAAGTTTATAAGTTGAGATGAGTTAAAGATAAGGAAAAAACAAGTATTACTATCTGGATATTTCTATTCTTTATAAGCGCTATTATCCACAGCTACTCCCTCTTGAAGCACTCTCTTTGAATATGCCTTATTATAGTAATAAAATATCTCTAATAATAGTTAATCCCACTGAATCTATATATTCTCTCTATGTTGCGCTCTTTCACTATACTATATGAAATACACACACAGACGCACGAACTCTAAAAGACTCAGAAATACCTTTTAATATTCTCTCAAACAATTAATCACAAAAAGATCTAATATCTTATACTGGGTACTATGACTATAGCTACTCGTATATCTCTATATTGATTTTTCTATGATCTGCTTTTTAAAGCAACAGCTAATACAATTTTTCTTATTTTTATTATTATTTCTCTACCTTTAGATAGATCGACCAGTTCTCCTTTTATATTTTTCCAGCGCTTAAGACACAGTTCCCTAATGGATCTCCAGCGCTGACTCTAGCGCCAAATTAGTAAAACAACAACTAATCTATTAGTAAACTACGTACACCGCTTGTAGAAACTACAGCACCTAAATCATACCCTTTAATTAATAACACTAGTTTTAACTTGTTTTACTGATGCTCCACATAGCACTTTTAACTATACCTTGTTTTGTTTCAGCGCTAGTTCCAGGTTGGACTTATCCTAACGCTGGGTCTATTTGTCTTAACTCTTGGGTAGTTTTATGATTGAGTCTCCACTCTCTTTGCTTTTAATACTAAGTTCATAGTTCGGACAGCTCGCTTAACTAGTTAGCCTTCTTCATTACTTGTCTCAGTAAGTTATAGCACTTGCCGCAGTACAGTATACTATGCACTTGAGTCGTCCTTAAGCCATAACTCCTTCTTTAATGCGTAACACACAATTATTGGAAAATCCAAATTCATATTGTTTAGTGCTTGCGATCGTAAATCAATAACACACAATTCCCCTATTGTGCGGCACATCTTGCTTCAAAACCTGAGCGCACAGACCCTTAATCATTTTCCGCGCTTCTATTTCCTTTGTTCCTTGAAACACACAAATACATATTATATTCTGCGCTAACTCCCCTTTATTCTTCCTGGACTACCCGCGCTGATTGGTCTAAATTCACGCTTCCTGCGAGGCGCGTACCACATCCTCCCTCTACTCGTGACTGTCCCCAGGAGCCCATAAATACCGTGCGTCCCGCAGCGTTTTCTTCCTCCATCTTCTATCTTTTTCTCTCTTATTCACTACAAGTCATCTTCTTCTTTTCTTTCTTTTCTTATTCTTATATTTAACTTTTTCAATGAATACTAGAAGAACCCCTCCTAACGCTGAAAATACCACCAACATCGTGGAGGCTATTCAACAGTTTGTGCGCACTCAGCCCCCTACTGCTCCTCCAACAACGCCCATAACCACCCTGATGGGTGGGAAAAGATGCACCCGTTGTATCAAAAATGGCATCACTCCTTGTCATTTTTCAAAAGCCCGCCGTGGCAATAATTTTTTTACTGTAAGTTTTCTTCATTTTTCTTCCCATTTGTTACTAATCTTTCATTTTTCCTTTATTCCAGTTGTGCAATTACTGCAAGAAACGCAAGAAGAAATGTAGTTACAATGGGCCGCCCACTGTTGCGCGCCTGGACCCCAACGCTTCCACCACCAACATGATGAGTCAAATGACCATCAAGCACCAGGCGCCTGCTCCTGTTACCCCTCCTGGCAACAAACGAGCCAAGGTTGGTTACCGCAAACCTACTCCTAGTAGTGTTGCCTCAATCCCTAATTCTCTTTTCTCGGAGGAAAGTTCAGTAAGTCCCTTTTTCTTACTTCTTCTTTTTTTTTAAAAAAAATATTATGTAGAATGCGCCAGGCACTCCTTATGCTGAAAAGCCTCCTCCTCCTATTCCTCTGTTATTCCTTCCTTCCTTGGAAGAAGATCCCGTCTGGGATACCATGCCTACACCTGAGCCCACTCCTTGTTTGCCAACTCCTGACTGGACTGATATGCAGCCGGTCTTTAATACCATCACTCCGGATGAATGGCCAACCGAAAACTTTCCGGTCAATGATGATGAAGAGCCCCCCATGGCTCAAAACTGGGAATTCGCAGAAAAAATCTCCTGCACTCCTTACGATGCGACCATGTGTCGTATGAATAACATGATAACAGCCGTCGAACAATTCCTCAAGGAGGTTTCGGTTTATACTTGCTCTGAGTATAATAAGCAAAAGCAACTGATAACTGCCTTGCAACAAAACATGCAAGAGGCTTTTAACAATTGGGCTTTCTGCGTCCCAATATTTGATGAAGCAGAATACTAAAAATCTTCTTTTGTATTTATTCCTTGTAATGTGTATATAGCCTTGTAAAAAAATTGTAATATATATATTTATTTTTTTTATTTAATTTTTTTTAAAAGACTTTCCTGTGAGAACTCTACAACTGCAAGATGAGTTGCCCCAAAATATCTTCCTTTTTCTAAGCAGCACACCCTTCTACTAAGTGCCTATGAAAGGTTAAACAACGAATAAAAAAATAAAAACTTGAGATCGTTGCTACATTCTATAGCAGCAATTACTTCCCCTGCATCATTTATGTATGCGCTCTCTTTAATAACTTGAATCTTCGCAATACATGTCTTTCCCTTGATTGTAACGATTCATCTTTCCTTGGGTTCTTCATTAAAACAAATGCTTCTCAATAGCTTCTTAGAAACCATCCAGCGCTCAAGTCAGACGTGGCGCAACTGATAACTTCTTTATAATGATATTGTTAACCTATAAATTGCCCTTCTAATAACCTTAATTTCCTCTATCCTAACATCATGACTCAATATCGCACAGTTCCCAGAGATCAAGCTTGCTCATTTTGAAAATGCCATAACTTTCATTGTAAATTTTTGAGACCTCGGGGGTATGCCTCTTTTAGACCTGCCTGTGACAATTGCTTTAGATACCACAAAACTTGTGATACCTCCCTTAACCAGAATACTTCTCAGCCTACTGGTTATATTTGCTTTCCACCTAGATCTACTAGTAGCGCTCCCATAATTACCACCACTAGTCCCACTATTTCCACTAATAATAATAATGTTCCTTATGAGTCGCCATCGCTTCCTAGTTTTCCCAGGCGCGAAATATCCATACAGCCTAGCACTACACTTTCTTCCCCTCCAAGTTCCAGTGCTTCCATGCGCTCAGGCTCCCCTACAGCTGCTCCTGACGCGGTTACCATTACTTCACCCTCAGCGCGCCCACAAAACTTATTAGCAAGTAAGTATCCTTTACTATACTTATGCTCTTCTTGCTTACTAACTTCCTGTCAGGCTTCAATGAATCCATCTCCTTGGGATGGGTTCCCATTCCTTTACCCTTTGTCCATTCCATGCAAATGTTTTCCAGAATTCGTCTTATATATGATGCTATGTCCCTATCCTACAATAACGCACCAGCTTTTTCTGACGCTGAACTTGAAGCTGGTTATACTCATATGGAAATGATAGGTCAACTAATGAACGAAATCAGCTGAACGACTATTCTTGGATTCCCCGCCAATCCCCGTCACATCATCATGCCTGAAGACTGGAAAGGATATCCTATTAGCTTACACCCTGATACTGAATAGACCACTAGTGCTTTTCCTTTTGAGTCTACTCTGTCCATTCTCCCTGTACATACTCTTCATATATTTTTCATGCTATGCCTTCAAATATTTTTTTAGACATGGCGCTATTTTGTTACACCTGTCTTACATACTTTTAGAGAGCCTAACTTTGCTCCCTCAACTTTCTTTAAAAAACTATTAACCCCTAAAAAACAAAATCCCAAGTAAACTTTATATCATAAAACTTTACCGCCTTCACTGCGAAACAGCAATATACCATGTAGAATAAGAATTGAACTATAGAGCGCCCCATCTATAAATCGCCATTCCACTCCTGGTTAGTTAACCCATTAGTTAAATTCCCAGCATCTTTTGCGTTTACATGGTACACATCTCCTTCAATCCAATTACCTATTTTGTCATGTCTCCTTGAGCGATGAAAATATAAGATTTCATTTTCCTCTATTCCCTCATCTAAGCGCTTATGCCAATTGTCTGTTCAGCCATAGTCTGCCTAACTTCCAGTTAGCGCCCTCTATCTGTCACAACTGTGTCGAAGCCTCCTGTGAGTCCTTTTTTTTTAAAAAAAAAAAAAATTAACATAACTTGTTAGTTTAACCTCTTCCCGGAGGTATTATTCTGGTAGTTTTTCCTCATTCTGGAGGTTATCTTGTATCACTGGAACACCCCTTGGGTAGAATCTTTTGATCTGATCTGCGGCCACACGCCGCTTCCACTCAGTACCATCCAATTCCTCCAGTAAGTAAGAACCTCCAGCTATCTGCTTTCTTATCCTATAAGTACCATTCCATCTGTCAGAAAACATCTTCCCCCATTGGCTTTCTAAACTTCTATTATAAACCAAAACCAAATCTCCTGGGTTCAATGGATTTCTTAACCTATGCACTAAGCGCTCATCCCAATATTTAACTGACTTGTCCCGGATATGCATCACTCTTTCATACGCTTTCTCCACAAACTCGTCTTTACTTTCAAGTTGCGCTACCCTTGCTAGAATTAAATTTTTGGTTGAGCGCCCTTGATCCCAATCACATCCTAGGAAAGATCCAGCCTCCAGATAAATAGGTAATACCGCCCTTGACCAAACATAAGTTCGAATGGCAAAAACCCTGTTGTCCTTTTAACTGAAATCCTGTCCGCAAACAAAACTAATGGCAAGTAGTTCTTCCACTTTGCCCCATTATTTGCACATAATTTAACTAGCGCATCCTTTATAACTTGATGCCTTCTTTCTACCATTTCCTCTGCTTCAGGATAATATGGAGTTGCAACTTGTAAATTTGCGCCAATACCTTTTACTACTTCTTGGAATTCTCCCGCAAATTTAGCGCCACCATCTACGGTTACCATCTTCATTACCCCATACCTATAAATCCATTCTTTCTTCAAAAACTTGGCCACATTACTTGCCTTAAGGTTTATCAATGGCGCTGCTTCAACCCATCCTGATAGATCATCCCTGGCTACTACCAAGTATTTAAAGTGTCCTTCTTTTATATGGACTACATCTAAACTAACCCTACCAAAAACAGTATCTTCGCCCGTCGCTCTTTCTTTTTCTTTTGGCTTTCTGTAACTTCTGTGCTGGCATTCAGGACAAGATTTAACCCAACCTCTTACTTCATTTTTCATGTTGAGCCACCAGAATCTTTCCCTAACTCTGCGATGAGTCTCCTCTTGACCTCTATGTCCTAAATTCTTGTGTAACTCCCTGAGTATCTTCTCCTTCCCTTCTCTAGTTTGAATAACTAACTGAGGAGACGAAGCTTGATTCTTCCATAACTTCCCATTTTTAATAAAATAGCCTTTAGCGCGCTTCTTAATATTGCGCCAAACCTTTTTATCGCAAAAATCCGGTCGACTATAACCTTCCAAATATAACCTTAACAACTTTACTCCCTCATCTGTAGATGCGTTGTCTACTAAATACTCCTCCTCTTCCAGTTGAGTACTACTTTCCTGAATTCCCTTTGAAGCATCTTCATCATCTGACTCCTCCAGTACCTTGCCTTGTGCACTCCTTGTCGCTATATTAGCTTCAGTGTTCCCTTAATCCAGTTGCAGTTCAACCTCGCTACAAAAATCCTTTGCATTGTCAGCATTTAGTTTCATGTCTTTTTGGACATTCCACGTTACTAGTTTATTGTCATCACGGACAATCCTACTTGCTAGTTTATTGTCATCACGGACATTCTTATCATATTTTGTATAACAATAATCTATCCCGTTTACCCACCTCTTATCTTCTTCAAATTCTTCCGCTTCCAAGTCTTCTTCACACAAGGGTCTTCTCAACAGCGCATCTGGCATAGTGAAAGATCTCCCCGGCTTATGGACTAAATCAAAAGAAAATAAATTATTCTGCGCTACCCACCTCATCATGGGCGCATCTGGTAGACTTGGGCTATTAATCATTTGCACCAACGACAGCGCATCAACCTGCAGCTCAAAATGCTGCCCCCAAAGCATCCATTGTAGCTTTTTAAGAATTTTTTCTACTCCACAAAACTCCAGCTTAGACTGGGAGTACCTAGACTCCACATTGGTAAAAGTCTTAGACTCTTAAAGGACAGGTCTATCATTACCTTCCTTGTCCTCCTGCATTAAAACTGCGCCCACCGCGGACACACTAGAATCCAGTGCCTGGTCCATACTGCAATTTCTTAAAAAAAATATCTTTCCCTACAACCCTCTTTAATAACTCTAATGACTCCTCACATTTTCCCGTCAAATCCCATACAGCATCCTTTCTTGTTAAGTGCCGTAAAGGTGAAGACAACAAAGCAAAATCTTGAATAAACATTCTTACATATGTACAAATGCCTAAAAACCCTCTAACTTCCTTAATATTTCTTGGTCTTGGCCATGTAAGTACCTTATTCCTCTGTTTTTCAGCCACAATTCTCCCTTCCTTGCATACCACATGTCCCACTATATCTAGCGCTGGAACACAACAGGAAAATTTAGATCCAGAAATCATTAATCCTGCCTCCTCTATCCTAAATAGCACTCTTTCCAGGGTAATTGCAAATTCCCAAATAAAATTTCTAATATACGGATTTTCTTAACACTTCCCCTTCATAATCACTGGCTGGTCCTGTTACACCGCCATCATCAATGAAAATTCCCACATGTTCTGGAATTTCATCCTGCAATATCCACATCATTTGTGCTTGATATACTGCCACAGAATTTGTTGCGCCTTGTGGTAACCTTGCCAACCTAAAGCGCCCCAGTGCTGTTTCAAACATCGTCATGGGTCTAGACGATTTGTCCAACTGGCGCTCATCATATCCTCCCATAATATCACCTAATCCGTAACATGCACGTCCAGCAAAAGAATCCACAAATTCTTCTGGCGTTGGTGGCATCCCTGCATCCTTTACTGTAACCTTGTTCATCTCCCTAAGATCATGAACAACCCTCAATTTACCATTATGTTTGACCACACAAAACACTGGACTTGAATAACTAGACATAGACTGTTCATACAAGCCGGACTTTAACCTTCCCCTAATTAATTCCGTATACTCTTCTCTTATAGCCGCTGGTATTGGAAATGCCTTCTTTTGCCACGGCGCATGAGGTATAACTGGAACAATATAAGGTTTACCATAATAGTGTTTTAACAAACCTCTTTTCTTTTCTGAAAACACAATAGCCTTTTCCCTAAGAACCATAACATGTAATAATAACTTCTTTTCTTCCTGCAATAACCAGCCCTCCAGTCCAAAATCTACCATCTGAAGCCTTTCTATCTTAATCTTACTGGTAGACGCAAACTCAGGCGGAAACTTTGTTAAAGGCGTATCATAAGGATTTCTAGATAGCGCCGGCCTCTGAAAAGGGGGATTCAAATCAGGCATCGCTATATTCACTGGCTTAACCTTAACAGCTACTGGTTTATACTTGGATACAAAAAAGTCCTTGCTACTTCCTTCATTAATTAAAATAAAACCCTTTCTAATATAACTACGGGTTGCACCTAAATCTTGTTTTTTTCTTTTCTTTTTAATATAAGTATAAAAATATTTAAAACTAAAGAAGTCAAAAAGCTTAGGTATAATACATTCTACAGTAGTATTCCTAAGACACCTATGAAGTACCGCTTTACGTATCCCTCCTTGTTGGACTGACTGGTCACTATCCGGGTTCCTCTCATCCTGGGAAATAGTAACACCTAAAATGCCAGTCCCTAATGAAAATGTTGGCGCCTTCCTGGCGGTCGCCCTATCTCCTCATCTGAGACTTCCTCATAAAACTCTCTTTCTTTCTCTAACCGTGCAGCTCCAGAGTACTTAGTTTCCCAGCCACCATCCTTGGGCGCTACTAAGACTGCTGTTACTGGAACACCACCATCACCCATAATCCTTATTCCTATAGTCTTATTTAAAAAATAATCTATAGTGGCCGAATAATCCATTAAAAATGGTGTGCCTAAAACTGGTTTAACCACACCCATTGGAACATAAAAATGTATATCTCTTGTTTCTCCCGCAACTCTAGTGCGTACATACTCTGCTACACCTATAACAGGTTACCTACCTCCCCCAATTCCTGCGATAATGCCTTTGCTGTCTTTTACAGGAAGACCTAATTCCACTGCGTCGTCGACTGATACCACGTTGATTTGTGAACCTGTATCCACTAACGCTTTAATTTGCTTACCATTTACTGTAATAATTAAATACCCTAAGGGTCCTGCATATGTGGCGCGCTAGGTAATCCAACGACTGGCTGAAATGACTGTTCTTCCATATCGAACTCAGCGCAATTAGCAGTCCTTTGCTCTCTGCACTTATCCACAATTCCATTTGCTACATCTGGCGCTACTGCTGTCAGCATCCCCAAAGGAACAGAGACTGTAGTCTTCAAAAATTCCGCAACTAAATCCTTGGCAGCTTTAGGAAAATCAGAATGAACCGGGCGCTGCATTCTCCATTTAGGCTGAGTTGCCTTGGCACCAGCTTTCGCTCTACCAGGTGGGTTCTTTGGAGTATTATGCTTTGCTCCTGGCATTCCTTCAGCAGGTACCGCTCTTTGCTGTACTACCTCTGGCTCCTCCAACATTGCTGTCTGTTTTAATTCCTGGCGATCCACGCCATAACCTCCAGAGTCCATACCATCCATTTCAACATCCTCGATAGAGCAGGTGCATTTTCTCTAGTAGTATACCTTACTTCCTCCATATCCTCTGGATTCACATACCTAGCGCCAGCCCTTCTTGGCCTAGTAATTGTAGGTGGGGCCATTTTCTTATGCTTCGCCGTGAACATCTCTAATCGTGCTGCAGTAAGTGGCGCTGCAACCGCTCCTTCTTTTATTTTATAATCTAACACCACGCAAGTAACTGCAAAATTAACCCACTTTGCATCCTTGCCTTTTCCCTTATTTTCCGGCTCTTTGCCCTTGCTTGACCTACTTTCCATAGACTTTTTATTAATATGATCAATTACCATGGCTCCCATCCCGTGATCTTTGTCTTTAACCAACTTGGTACCATCTTCCAACATAAGCGTAGTCCCATCCTTGTAAACTACCTTTTCCTCTTTATCCTTTTGAAGCGCATTACACCTCATCCTTGTATGCCCCTCTTTATTAAAATAATAGCACACCATAGCGGAAAAACACAAAGGTTGAGGAGAACTCTTGGGCCTAAACAATTCTTTCGCCTTTGCCGCTATGGTAAGGTAAACTCTTACAGTCGCCTTGATGTAAGCAGAATCCGGAGAAGATATGTGGATTTAGCTGAAAACCCCGTCCTTCCAATAAAAATAACAAAATGGGAATTCTAAATCACTAAGCTAACCAGTCTACTTGGATCTGATTGATAAAAATAATGAAACTCTAAAATATTTAACGCTTATTGAGATTTAAATAAAAGTGGCTGTTGAGAAAAGAAATACTGATAACAACAATTAAGTTGTACCAGTGAAAGATCTGAAAAGATTGACTTTTATGTTTTTATAATAATTTAAATTTTTATGAGACAGCAATAATCAAGTCCCAGTGGTGAAGACCTTTCTAAAGATACCCTGTATGAAGTGTGATTTAAATTGTTGAGTAGTATTTCTAAAATGTTATATATAAAATATAAAGTTATAAGGGTATTACAAATTTATTTAATTTGTTGAGTAATAAAAAATGAGACCGTGGTGGTTAAAGATTAAGCTGTATGATGATTCCCCCCCTCAATTTCGAGTTTGAGAGACTCTTAAGTATTCCTAGTCACGTGCCTAAGTTTTCCCCTCCAGAGCTCTCCCAGAGTCAATCCGGAGCCCGTACGAAGTCCGTACGCAGTCCAAACGGAGTCCAAACGGAGTCCAAGCGGACTCAATTAGAACCTTTAAAACTATAATAAAAAATCTAGAAAAATTACACATGATAGAGCCACTTCCCCTTTATATTCCAAAATAATTTTCGTAGTCTGTGCAGCTCTAATCACCCCGTGAAAATTCACTAAAGTTAAGTAATTCCTAAAAACGTAAGTATTTCTATAAAACTTTAAAATTCATTTAAAAAATATAAGAAAAATAGTAAAAATTCTGGGAAAATTTCCCAAGGTTCTTGAGTGACTCGACTTGATACTTATAAATTCTTCAGACCGTAAAAATAAGTTTTCTCCATAAAATAAATTGTTTTCGCGTAGGCATTTGCTCTTGACCAATTTCTTCATATTTAAAACTCAAATAAATTAAATAAAACCCTTTTATATAAAAATAATAAAGCCAATCTTGCACGCCGTAATAACTCCATTTACGTACTTAGGTTCTATACTAAACTTTAGGCTACCACACCGCTTCAACTATTTTCTTCTCCAACTCATCTATTCTTGCCATGACTGAATCTGGATCCTTAGAGAAAATTTTAACTTTAGGAGAGGAAATCTGAGAAGGCAATCGTACGCCTGGCGCATCTTCCTCCATATCCTCATTATCCAGAGCCACCCTTGCTGCACGTCGCTCAACTCGACACAACTTCATTTCAGCTTTCACTGCCATTTCCAATTCTTCTAATCCGGGATACTTGTAATTTCTGTCCCTCTTTTTAACCAGATTTCCTTCGTTATCCATGCGCCTTTTTGCCCAGTCTTCAACTTCTGGCGCTATTGCTTCACAAAGTCAAGGTAAGGATGCATTAACATCACTAAAATCTTCGTTACTAACTAAATATTCCACAATCCGATAGAAATCATCCCTAAAACTTTAAAATTCCTTGGGGTCTCGAACACCTCCTCTAGCCTTGACCCTATTTACTAAAATATCCAAGTCCTTCATTGTATACCTAGTTTCCTTGGTAACTTTTGGCCATCTATTGGGCATTTGTTCTTTTAGTGCTGACCAATTTCGCTCCTCATGCCCTTTTAGATCCTCTAAATTGTCTTTGCACTCATCAGATACAAAGAATAGTACCTGTCGTACCATATCATATTCGGTTGCACCATGAACTTCTGCTGCTTGTTCAAACCTGCGTAAAAACTTTTTGGTATTAATTCCCGCAGAACGCAAGCTTTCATCTTTACACCTAATAATCGTGGTTACCGTTTTTGGAAACAATGTTGAAGAATTGGGTGATTTAAACCTCTCCTGACGTCCCCTAGATGTAGTCGCAGTAGGATCCATTCCCAAAATATCAAATCAAAGCAAAGATCACAAAAAAACACACGCTTGGTAATTAAACCTGACTGTTTTCACGATACAGCCCTACATTATCCTCTGATAACAGCTATTGATCCACTTGTTGTAGACCATACAACTCTTCCGCTGAAGCGCCGGCTTGATTACATCCTCTTGACGAAACCCTAAAAAACCAAACAATCTAATCAAAAACACCAGTTACAATTATGCCACTGTTGTGCCACCAATTGTAGACGGTTCTAAAGTACTAAGCAGTAGACACAATGCGAGATGGGTTGGTTCTTCTCTTTAATTTCTAAAAGAAGCGCCTGCCACTCTTATTTTAAAGACAGTGTAATAATGTGCAACGCTAATAATTGACTAGAAAGTTTATAAGTTGAGATGAGTTAAATATAAGAAAAAACAAGTATTACTATCTGGATATTTCTATTCTTAATAAGCGCTATTATCCACAGCTACTCCCTCTTGAAGCACTCTCTTTGAATATGCCTTATTATAGTAATAAAATATCTCTAATAATAGTTAATCCCACTGAATCTATATATTCTCTCTATGTTGCGCTCTTTCACTATACTATATAAAATACACACACAGATGCACGAACTCTAAAAGACTCAGAAATACCTTTTAATATTCTCTCAAACAATTAATCACAAAAAGATCTAATATCTTATACTGGGTACTATGAATATAGCTACTCGTATATCTCTATATTGATTTTTCTATGATCTGCTTTTTAAAGCAACAACTAATACAATTTTTCTTATTTTTATTATTATTTCTCTACCTTTAGATAGATCGACCAGTTCTCCTTTTATATTTTTCCAGCGCTTAAGACACAGTTCCCTAATGGATCTCCAGCGCTGACTCTAGCGCCAAATTAGTAAAACAACAACTAATCTATTAGTAAACTAAGTACACTGCTTGTAGAAACTATAACTCCTAAATCATACCCTTTAATTACTAACACTAGTATTAACTTGTTTCACTGATGCTCCACATATGCGCTTTTAACTATACCTTGTTTTGTTTCAGCGCTAGTTCCAGGTTTGACTAATCCTAATGCTGTGTCTAGTTGCCTTAACTCTTGGGTAGTTTTACGATTGAGTCTCCACTCTCTTTGATTTTAATACTAAGTTCATAGTTCGGACAGCTCGCTTAACTAGTTAGCCTTCTTCATTACTCATCTCAGTAAGTTATAGCACTTGCCGCGGTACAGTATACTATGCACTTGAGTCGTCCTTAAGCCATACCCCCTTCTTTAATGCGTAACACACAATTATTGGAGAATCCAAATCCATATTGTTTAGCACTTGCGATCGTAAATCAATAACACACAATTCCCCTATTGTGCGGCACATCTTGCTGCAAAATCCGAGCGCACAGACCCTTAATCATTTTCCGCGCTTCTATTTCCTTTGTTCCTTGAAACACACAAATACATATTATATTTTTATACTTCCTGCTGCGCTAACTCCCCTTTATTCTTCCTGGACTGCGCGTGCTGATTGGTCTAAATTCACGCTTCCTGAGAGGCGCGTACCACACCGATAACCCCTTAATTGTCCACTAACCATTTTGTCCATGCTTACTACTTCTTTTTAAAAATTCACAGACTCTTTATAAACCTTTTAGAGTACTATTACATTGACTATTGCACTGTGCGTCGCTTATTGAGAAAAAGACTAAGACACACTATTGAGAGATTGACTAATTTAGATTTAGAGCTTAGACTAGCGCGGTTGAATAGTGAGTACACAAAGGAAAGTTGCAGTTGCTATGGGGAATTGCTTTCTGCGCTTCAAGTATAGATTTAGACCTCTGTATTATTGATTTAATGAGCTGCTTTTGCCTCGAGTGTCACGTGGCGTGTGACAGTTAGAAGATTAGACTTGGGTTAGGACAGTTTGAATTGGTTCCAAGCTTTCCAATTTTCAATCTCCAAAGGTGTTAGGCTTGCAGGATATTTTTCTATTTGTGTTAGTCCCCCAAGAGAATACTTCAGAAAGTGGTAAATATTTCTATTTAGACTGTCCGAGCTCCTGAGAACATCATTCCTTCTAACTAAGCCTCTTACAGCCCTTAACCCCCATTCTTGTTCATGAGACTCTGCTGAATTGAGTCTGTGGTAATCACTGATACCCATAATGATTGAGGGATTCACTAACAATTCAAATAAGTTAATTAAATTTGTTATTTTTCAATAAAAGAATACACTACAAATTTGACTTACCAGCTCCACTTGTGCTTGCTCCTTGGTTAGGCTGAGCAGATGATGATTGGTCTCCGAAATATTTCCTCTTTACTTCACTAGCCCAAACTCTTCCTAGCTGATTGGCTTGCTGATCAGCACTTTCAGGAGCAGAAGAATGATTGGGATTAAAATTTCTCAGTTCTGAATGAGACTCTTGGACTGGATTGGGATTAGGTGGTACAGATTGAGATACATCTGGAGGTGGAGGAGTATTTCCAGTATTAGCATGGTGAGTTGGAAAGCAATCAGAATCGGTCGGGTCAACAGACATCCCTTCAAAATTATCATCCATAATGAAATGTAATAAAATAAAATAAAATAAAAATAATCAGTTGTTAAAATTTATACCTATCAAAGCTAAAGTAAAAAAAGATACTATGTTTATAGGCTTGTTAACAAGTATGTTCTCTTGGGAAAAATAAAGTGAATAATATATAGCTATCAGCTAAAGTGGGAAGGTGAAACTATTAATAGTAGATGAATGAGCAAGAAGATCATTCATTAAGTAACAATTTAATCATATTTCTCATTATCATGATTTTCTTTCATTCATTCTTACATTTAATGTAAAAATGACTTATTGAAAGCATGGGTTCTCTTGCAATAAAAGCAACCAATGTAATTTTTCACTGATTTAAGATAAAGTAATTTGGATTCATTGCATTTTTTAATTGAGAATTGAAATATTTCTTTTACCATTTACAAACATCACCAATCCTAAATTAACACAAAGATGTTAGTCAACAGAAAATAAATTCAATTTTTATTTTCACTCACTTCTTTCTGCAGTCCAATATCAGTGACAACCTTGTAATTGATTCCAAAAATTCCTTTTTTGAGCTCGAAAGTAGCTGCATGTCCAATTATTTCATCTTTCTTAATCACAATTTGAGTTTCTTTGGCTAATCTTACTAACTGACAATGTACTTGTGGGAAAAGCTCATAGGTATCCTTTCATGTTTCTTCTGGACAGAGCTCCTTGAAAGGACTTACTATTAAATAGATTTGATCATTCTCTTCTTTTGACTTGAAAAGATCATCAATTTTCCCAAACTGGCTATCTTTTCCATAGTAGAATTCAATTGTTTAATTAGAAATGTGTTGATGGTAACTAGTAAACCTCTTTCCATGTATCAATATGCTAGCTACATTTTCAACTACCTGATCCACACTTTTCTCTGATGGTGTCGATTCCCATCTTGAAGTTTCTTTTACCATTTGTTCCCTTACCCATTTAGTAAAGAATGCCATGCTTAGATGGATGGATTTGTTTTCTTTATCGAAATCAATATGGCTTTTGTTAGTCTCAAATTGATCATTATCTTCAGCTTCACCAAGATCTAATACCCTAGACTTCCAATACCAATGTTTGAGCGTTGTTAGCTGTATCTCTCCTGTGTTCAATATCAATAAATTAGCAAATCTGAGTTTTTAAATCATTGCTTACAAACATTACATACATGGATGGTGATTGTTTGGAATTTCAGATAATATATGATTCACCCGCTCTCCAGACCGAGTAGCTGTACCTGATGGTGGACCAAGACGCTTTATCATTTCAGGATAATGTTGAGTGATATGCAGATTTGGCTTTGTGTTAATATTCTTCCAACCCTCTTCCAGGCACTCACAATACTCTAACAGAAATTGATTAAGATCTTTAAGCTCATTATTCTGTATATTTTTTAATGTCAAAAAATTGGTGATCAAGCATAATGTTACAAGTGACTTGAGAAGATAATATTCTCTTGGTTTTTCAGCTGAGGAAGCTGAAGATTCAGATTCTTTATATTTTTCAAACCAAAGGGGTATAAGTGACAAAGGGAAGCAGAGAGTATACAGCATGTGCCATTATACTGCCTTTTTAGATCCTACTGAAGTTGGAACTAGTGTTAGCCAGGAATGTCTTCTTGCTTGATCAATTATCTTCCATACAACATGTATCTCTGCTGCTGTGATTTTTGGATTACTACTACTTCATTTTATTTCTCCTTACCTTTCTTTTTTTTTTCATCATCTCTAGCTGTCTCATTTGATGAGTGAGATCCTTCAATTTGTGATATGCTAATGCTCCGTTGCCTTAATTTATACAATGAATTCCTACTGCCACTTCTGTGAGACTGTAATGAGGCCAAATCGCTATATGGAGGAATGAATTTGGAGCTGGATGACCTACTCTGGCTTCTTGATTGATTTGTTCCCAATCCTTCACTATCTAGTCAATGATGAATTGATGACTGTCTTGAACTCGCAAGTCTTTGCCGCTTGTTCTGTCTCTTGTGTCCTGTATCATCATCATAATTATTTGTGGTGCTTAAGCTACTTCTACATTTTTTAGAATGTTTATGCAGTAAAGTATCAGAAAATAAATTGTCATCTTCTTCTCTTACATGCCAATTTTTATCCTTTTCCAGCTTTCTTTCTAGATCTTTTGCTGCATTTTGGATTTGAAAATAGCTTAGACTTTGATCTTTTAGGTTGCCAAAAATATGTGAATGCATAACATAAATTGAGAAATATTCAGTTGGAAACCAATATTCAAGGCTATTCAGCTCACTCCATCGTACCCCATGAATCTGAAAAATTGATACATGCTCCCAATGTGACTTAGAATTTTTCCACTTTGTTGCCCAGCACATATGATCCTCATGATTCCTTAATGAAAAATTTCCCACATTCTTTTCACTAATTTCATCTTTAGAGATATTACAGAAAGAGCAGAACATTCTTGCAGAGTGACTCAAAAAGCCAGCCAATTTTTGTATTGCCGGAATTTCACCTATCAAAGAGAACAATGAAACTCTTAATTTACCGCCTCGTGGATAAAGATGCGTCTTTTCAATCAATATACCATACCATAGAGTTTGTAGATCATTAACAAGCAGTTTTAGAAGGTAATTAAACTGTTCACTTGTGGGTTCTGTTGGTCCAGGTATAATAGCATACAAAAAAAGATTTTCCATTTTGTATCTATCTTCTTGAGGTAGGTTCATACACACCATCATAATATTGCCTAAAGACTTCTGATGACCTCCAATCCTATTACCACCAGGTTTAAATTAGAGTACATATAAAGTAAACATTTGTATATTCATCATCATTTCCACCCAGAGCTCGAGTGGTAATGGGAAAGTTTTCCCAAATTGAAAAATCACAAACATCCTTTATCAAATCACACTCTACATTTTTTGCCCCAGGGGTTTTCTTCTCAATCAGAAGCTCAAATTTTAACTGTTTGATCTTTTCATTAAGCCAGTTGATAAAACAATGGTGATGAAATGTTTTAATAGAATAGTATTTTACATGTTCTTGATGTTCCTCCATCAAATACAGCCTTTCATCACATTTAACTACATTTTGTCCTGCTTCAAAAATTTTTAAATAGCCCTTTGATGATAAAAAATAGTTGATTTCAACATAGTATAGATGGTTGAGATTCAGAGTTATACTCATATAGAGCAAAGAATTTAGGACAGCATGTTTTAATGAAAAATGATTGATTGAGCTTTAATCGACTAAAAACTGTATCTATTGAGCGTGGGATCAGGCAGACAATGCTATTAGAATCCAGTTTTCCACTTTCACCTAGAAGTTTGAGATTCTTAATTTCTTCATCCAAAAATTGAGTACAACCTTCTTTGCTCAAATGATGAATCATAGAAAGCTTTTCTGCCTTCCACATAATTATTTGGCTATACCATTCCCCAATATTTGAGTTTCTAGAGACTGTTGAAGATACTTCTTCCCCCAATAGCAACTGCCCTATGTAATAAATCATTAAAACATCATAAAGTCTTTTATTCTCAAATTGAACTATAGATATACAGATTAATGTTTCTGTGGAGCTGTAACTTCCAATGTTAAGTGGATTTTTGGAAGAAATAAACATCTGGGCCTTCCTATTTCTTTCATCTTGATGTTTTGTGTAAGAATTAGAGCTTTTGAAAGCCATACCAACTTCAAAGTACCCAGAAGAAGTTAGATACTTTTGATTGACACATCCAAGCTCTTGACATTGACATACATGAAAAAATGGAGGCATTGTAATTGTGATAAATGTAGGAATAAGTTAGCTGTTGGAAATTACTGATTGAAGGTATTCCTTTTTTTGCAAGGCACTAGCTAAAAAAAGCTACATTTGTTTATCAAAAGAATATGATGAAATAAGTGTTTAAATTATTTAAGTTGAAATGATTACTTTTTAATCACATAAGTTATATATTAATTAAAAGCTATGCAGTCTACTTTATTTGTATTCTGTATACTCTCTGCATTTGTAAAACAATGCATGTATGTATATCAGAATATTTTCTATCATAAAAGAATTCTATTGTACACACAAGAATCTTAATTATTTTTCTATCAAATGCCTTCTGTGTTATATCTAACTACCCTATAATTATTTGATTTTAGTAAAAATTCTTAGTTATGGACTACAAGAAAAGAAATAATCCATATTTTTAACATAATTTTTAAAAAATTACCCCAAAAATCAAAGTTAAACCCAAAAATAAGGTTAATATTTTGTAAAAAACAATCACAAACATATTTCTTTCACTTTGAAAATTGGTCTGTACTAGGTAGAATTTTCCATAAAGAAATAATCAAAAATACTCAAATAAAGATGCTACAAAAGTGTAAACCTTAAAAAATTACAAAAAAGCTGAAACCTTGTATAAATTTTCATACATAAATGTGATGAAGTGACACTCTAGTCTATTTATTCAGGTTAAAAGAAAATTACTCAATGGAATATGTATTACTATCATATTGGACCAAAAATAATTTTTTGATAATCAAAAAATGAACATAGCCTCACATTTATCAAATTATTTTTGTAGAAACATTTTTTGCAAAGAAAAAAAATCTTTTTCTCAAATGAGTCCGCTTTTATCACATAATCATTCTCTTTCTTTTGTGCCATTACTTTTGAGTTCAAATTGCATATAAAAATATAATTTATGCATATTATAATGCCATAAAGTTGAAATATTTCTTATTCTTAATTTTTGTGATATTTCTCCTTAAATCAACTTTGATCATAAAGTTTTGGAGCTCCACAATTCATCCTTCCTCTTTGCTTAATTTTATTGAAAACTTTCTCAATTTAATTGTTTATGAAACCTAGTAGCTCTTACTTTCCTCATGGAAACCTGCCCACAAACACACAAACACTTAATAGAATTTTTAATGAGACTTTACCTCCATTCAATTCTCACTTTTGTAGATCTATACACAATTTTTGTCATTCACTTTTGGATATGTCACCAGAATCAAATGGATGGAAGCAAAACCCTACTGAAGAGCAATTATACAGATTCTCATCATTTGACATGAATTCTTGCAACATTGCCTTTGAACTACCTCATCCAGAATCAAATTCAGCTGTTTTGGAAAAGTTTCCACCAATTTTCTGTGAATCTTTTATTGACCACCTTTGCATGTGCGGTTTCCCAGGGTCAACTTTTGCTTGGAACCTAGACTTGTTTGACAAACGGAACCAGGTCTTGGCAAATATTCTCATTGAACACTGGGACAATGGCTTAAAAACCAATAATTTGATTGCATATCCGATTGACTCAACTCAAATTAGCTTCTCAAATCAAATGAGAGTTCTTCACTGTTGCTTTTTAATTCATGCTGATAAATAAAGACTTGGGAAGTATTCTGATAGCTCTCAAAAAATAATCAAAGTGAGAAAGCATAAATATAGAATAAAAAAAAGTATGAAAATCCTCTTTTTTTCAACCATTTTTATTCATGACCTTTATTTCAAATAACACAGATTCTTAGAATTCAGTTAACCAAACTAAACTTCTTAAACAAATTCCATGTTGTGAAACTTATCACAACCATTTTACAAACATCAAGTGTTTTTCAGACACCAAAATTGATAATGATGGATCGTTAAGATGTATCTTAATTCAATGGAGGTCTGAAGATCTTTCTAAAGTTGCGCAATATCTTGAAAAACAACACTTTGATATTTTAGATACTTCAATCTACTCTACAAGTGAGATAAAGGACTTGGCCCTGTACAAAACAGTCAGTTTGGTTTCAACATTATCAACTAACCTTAATCCTTCTCATTTCCCCCGGGGTTTGCCAAATGACTGTTATTCTCCCTTATATCTTTCATCTCTAAATCCTCAACAACTCAGACTTTTAAATCCTCAAAATCCCATAAATTCACCAGCTCTCCTTGAAAAATCTTTCTTCCTCTAATGTGAGTGATTGACAAACTCCCTTAATAATAGGTTTTCACACTCATACTCCTTATTTCCACTGTTTGGGACACTTAGCCTTGAATACAAAAACATAATTTTAATGATTACTATTATCATTAAAATTTATAGAATTTGTATTTGGCTTACATTGTTAGCTCCATTTTTTTTTCTTTGAATCTTATACATGCTGAATTCTATACTTTCAGGTAAAAATAATTCAAAACATTTACTTCATTTTGCTGCTCCATTCTATACTGCCAATCAACAGCCTGCCCCTCAACTGCTGGATTCCAATTTGGCTCCTATTTCAACATTGAACATATAAAAAATTTAATATTTTTGTTCTAAATATGAAATATAAGATATTGAGCTCAACATTATATATACATTTTGAGCACACCTGAGATCTATACCCACTCCTGCAGCCTGAATTGTTCCAACCAAAACTTGGAAATTTTTATTAAAATGGAATTCATGCATATTTTTGTCTTGCTTTGTCCTGATGAGTTCACCCATAAGCTGGGTATACCTAATATTGTGGTCATCTCAAGCCATTTTTATTCTATTTTTAAATATTTGAAAATTGTTTTTAATAATCCAACACAATTTTGTAAAACAATCATTATAGAATCACTTACATCTGTAAGAAGTCTGCAAAGTTGGAGAATATAACAGCTTTCGGAAAATTTACACCCCTTTAACCAGACAAAAAGTTTTTCAAGTGGCCTATAAGATGACAAATATTTGCGGAATGCTGCCGGGTGAAATCAAAAGTTAAAGTTTCATCCAGATTTTTGTAGATTGGATGGTTGCAGAATTTTCATAAAATCATCAGCTCTTTATGAAACTCAGATGAGTCAAAAGGGAGATCAGTGCTTCAGGAGGGCCCATATTGCTCAGTGAATCTTTCTTGGAGCACATCAAGTTTAGAACTTCATGGATCTGCTAAATTAAACCATATTGCCCTTTGAATCTTTTTTGGAAGAGACAAAATTGCATCCTTTGTTCTACGTAGGCTTATGAGTTTCATTAAGTAATCGATTGATTTAATAGAATTAGCCTTTCCTCTTTGCAAACCTGGAGAAAGGGAATTCTTCCATAACCAGTCTTCTTGCCACTTTTTGATTCTGAGAAGAAAAATGAGACTTTGAAGGTCAGTGGGCCTGTTCTGAAGTGGAGTTCCAGTCAAGCATAGTCGGTGTTGGGATTCCAAGTCAAATATTGTTTAATCCCTCTGCGAGCAAGGATTTTTAATGTAACTAAAAGAATATTTATAAAAATTTATTATTAAAATTAATTTTTAAGTTTTAGATATAGAAATGGGCACTAACTGAGCTTCATCTAAAACAACTCTATACCAAAAGAGCTTTTGAGTCACCAGTATCTTTTTTTGGCTGTGATTTTTTGACATTGTTGGGCTAGCTGTTTCATAGGTTGCTAAAACAATAGCAGTGTCATGTAGCTCATTGACATTAGTATTTTGACAATCCTTTGTATAAAGAACCTTGAAAGGAAGTGCATTATCTTCAAAGTGCACCCTTATTTCATTGATCCAATTCGATAGTGTTGCCGGTGGGCAATTAATTAGTGTGGCTGAACTCCGATTAATACCTTCTTGATTTTTCAAGACCTGGAATTGTCTTACTTCACTCTGAGTTGCACTAATAAGACAAAGAGTTGACAGCATCTTTCCAAAACACATATCATCAGCGAGTATTGCCCCGTTTCCTTCAGGGGTTAATTGATTTTTAGGAAACTAATATTTATATTTATTGAATCCCGCTCTAAGCCAATGGTTGTCCTGATTCCTCCACATGATATCCAACTTTTCCTTTAACATTTGTTCATTGTCAATCATAAAATTTATTGCTTGAAGTTGATGTGTTTTGAGAACAGTTTTGATTCTTTGGATAAGTTGATCAGCTTTCCAATCTTGAGTACTCTAAGATATTTGGAAAGAGCCTTCAAAAATTACATGCGGGATATTAAAAAAGATAGTGGAGTCGTAGTTTGGGATTGGACATAAATTGATTTGAGCAGAAGAAAATGCTTCTTTAGCAAGACTTATTAGTGTAATTGAAGAAAAGAAGCATCGCCAAAGTTGATACTAATTACCAAAAACTGGAACCAAGTAAGCATGAAAATAGAATGGCTTCATAGGATTCAAGGCACTTCTTTGGTTTATATGGTGAGATCCAGACCCAATGTCACCCAAAAGTGGTCCAATGTGCTGACTCTGCACTTGAGAAAGATTACTGACAAGGGTTGTTTTTCTTTCTTCAAATAGTTCAAAAATATGAACATTCAAATTTCCTTGCTGTAAAGTTGTGGGGTTCAGTGAGTTTTGAAATCATGAAATTACATTCATATAAATTTGATCAAATTTTATTGAGAACTTTCCAACACATCTGAGATTTAACATATTAAGCAAGAATAGTATCTGAAGATAGTGGTTATTAAAAGATGAATTGAAGCAAAAAATGAATAACCAGTTTTGAATAAAATGGCAAAATAAATTTTTAGCATCTGCTATGCTAAGCTCATAATTCTTTCACATGTATTATTATTATCTTTTTAAAAAATATTGGAAGTAAATCAATGATAACTGAAATGAATAATATGGCTTAAAAATAAATCTTGAGCCTATAGAGTAAACTTGGGTTTGTGGAAGAAGAAAAATTTTCATAATAAAAATGTGTTTTATTGTTACATTATAATCACAAAATAGAGTAATTTCACTCTTATTACACTTATTTATGTTTCTGTCTAATAGTAAAATGCTTTAGATGGCAGTTCAAAATTCAAATTGAAACCACTACCTAGAACAATGTCTTGATACTAACATACTTTTTTTAATCTTTGGACAGACACTTATGGTGATCTCAATAATATTAAAATTGATTTGAATTGTATATTTTATCAAATATTTATGTAGTCTAATGTAATAATTGAGATACTACAGTTTGAACTTCTGTTATCAACTTGGCAAGAAAATATCTGTTGATATTCTTAGACTGAATGTCAAATTTTGCTTTCCACAAGATGGGAAAGTGAATATTATGATATGTTAAATGATATGTTCAAGCTTTGCTCAATCTGTGCTCAGCTGAAGATCAAAGTAATTACCAAGCTCTGAGAGACCTGTGGTTGAGTTAGGTTGAACCTAGGTCTAACTGATTACCAAATCTTTGTCCAATTAATTTAAATCTGGTTTCACAATGAATTCCCAACAGCTTTCCAACCACTTCCCAACATTTTTAAATAAGGGGTATTGCTAGCAATACCACCCCAAATTTTCTTTAGTGAATGTCCCTTTTAAATAAATAATTTAATTATATTTATTTATTTATTTTAGTATTAATTTTTATTTCACCTCTCACCTGTCATGAGGATGTTGTTAGGGAATAGAAATATGAGAGACATCAAATTTAAATACTTACTTAATTTACTTATTCCCATTAGTTAAATTATTGTAAGTAAGCTATAAAGTAAATATAATAAATAAAATAAGAATAAAGGTGTGGCTCCATCCTAGTATATAATTAATTATTTACTGGGTAATTCTAGTAGCCTGGCTGACAGGATGGAGGTCTGTGTGTCCCATGTGACAGGGATGGGGTGGGAAAGTAAGGGATGATGTGTCCAACTTGTGGTTGTAAAAAAAAATTGGGAAATAAGTGCTCATTAGGTTTCAAATCTGCACTTAAGTTAAGTGCAGATTTGCCTGAATTGACACCCCTTAATAATAATGTCTAACTAACGGGGATCAACTTTAGAAATTAAGAAATTAATTATAACAAATTTATACTTGAAATCCCCATTTAAAAATGACCAATATAGTCTGATTAGTCACTGAGAAACCCTAAATAATACATGAAATGTGGGGTGATGAATGCATACTCTTGTTAGGTGCTTGCACGGGTAAATCCTTGACTAAATAGGGGGTGTCAGTTATTGAAAATATGCAATTACAAATCCACAATTATTTAAGTGCAGATTTCTGAAACACACTAGCCACAACACTGGTGGATTTCAATATGAAAAGAAAATCTTTATTAACATTTAATTTTTTTTCTTTTTTTTGGTTTTTTGTGCAGAATTAACCAAAAAAAAATTCAAATTGAAGTAAAGTGATAATCATTCTTATTAATTTTTGCATAAAATTATTAAGGTCATTGAATTTAAATTATGTGAGTTTTTAATTATTTATTAAAAAAATTGATGTGTTTTGATTAGTAAAAATATTTTCAGAAAGAAAAAATGTCTGTTTCTTCTGATTCAATCCTTACACATTTATCTTCATCATTATCTTCTTTATAATCTTCTTGAATTTCTACTTCTATTCAATCTTCTTAAAAACCTTCAAAAATAAAAAATGATGATTTCTCTTATCTAAATAAAATAATTATAAAAAAAATATACTTGAATATTTTATTTGGGAATATATCAAACTTCAAGTATTATAAAACTAAATTCAATAATAAAATAAATGTCACAAGAATTTACACCATGAAAAAACACTTGGAACCTATTAGCAGGTGCCAATCCCTCAATCCACTTGTGATTCAAGAATAACAAAGATTTGAGGCCACGTGAGCTAGCATTCTCAGTGTTCAGTGCACTGTCTTTCCAGAAGAATTACAGCTGAGCTAGAACTGAATCAAATTGTCACGCACCACGTGACACTCGAGGCAAAAGCAGCTCATTAAATCAATAATACAGAGGTCTAAATCCATACTCGAAGCGCAGAAAGAAATTCTCTGTAGCAACTGCGACTTTCCTTTGTGTACTCACTATTCAACCATGCTACTCTAAACTCTAAATCTAAATTAGTCAATCTCTCAATAGTGTGTCTCAGTCTTTTTCTCAATAAGCGACGCACAGCGCAATAGTCAATGTAATAGTACGCTAAAAGGTTTATTAAGAGTCTGTGAATTATTAAAAAGGGGAAGTGAGTATGGACGGAATGGTTAAAGGAGGATTAAGGGGTTAACGGATGTTAGTGAGGAGGGTCCAGGTGTAATGGGTGTATTGTTTAATGGTCTGTGGTGTGCAGAATAGTAGATGGGTATGAGTTCAATGCAAGGAGGAGTAAAGGATATAAAAAGGGATTGGGTTTTGTTTTGACATTCTTCAGAATTAAATTATAAAACATATTTATAGTTAATAGTGGTAAAACTGCAAGTTAAATCATTGTTATTGTACATTTCCATTTTTCCCTCAATAATCATTTCTAAATTTAAATCTTTTATTGTTGAGTGTTACAACCCTTTGTGAGATTCTAAGAATATTAGTATTACTTTAAAATATATTAAGATTCTTCTCGAATATAACTCGAAGCAGTAGCTCTTCCTTGGAGTCATCTTTGAATCAATTCCTCAAACAATTCCTCTGTGCTTTGAAGAAGTCTCTAAAACCCTCATCTCACTTTCAGGAACATCCTCGACCTTGTGCATAGGTCGTCCGGTGATAGTATAATTTAATTCTCCGTAGTTCTCATTTATTGCACTACTACATCCTTTTTTCAGGTGTTTTCTAAATTCTCAAAATGGCACCTGTTCAACGCACTCCTCCTACAGGCGCTACTACTAGAGCTTGCGCCAGAGGCAGGCCAACAGCCACACGGCCTGGTTCCCGCACTCACTCCCTGGAACCTCTCGACCTTAGGGAACGGCAACATTCAGTCCAATCTGTAGAAGACATCCCACAGGATTTCGATGATTCTAGTGATGATGAAGAAGGAGAGGATACAATGCACGAGGCACCATCAGCCCCTGCTACACACCCTTCTGGTCAGCCTTCGGAACCTGGACCATCTAATTAACTGGATGATTTCATGAGGCTTTCATGAAGACCCTTTCAAATCCAACGTCTTCTGAGGGATAATAATTCAAAACTCCTTCCATGAAATCTCCTGATAAATTTGATGGAGAACATCCAGACAGATTGAGACCTTTTTTGCAAACATGCGAACTTCTATTCCATAATGACCCTCAGACCTTTAATAAAAACCAATCGAAGGTTGTTTACGCTTCTTCATTCCTAGCCGGAAAGGCAGCAAGATGGTTCAAACCTTATCTTCTCATGCTCTCTTTGACAGAGACCCACTTACTCATCAATTATTGGGAAAACTTTGAAGACCAACTTTTTACCTTGTTTGGTGAACCTAATGAAACTGACAACGGGGAAATTGAACTGGACTTCCTTCGCATGAGTGATAATGGTAAATCTTCTGAATACATATTGAATTTCAGAGCACTTCAAACTCGAGTAGGTTGGAATGATGCTGCCCTCAAGTATCATTTAAAAAAGGGACTTCCTTCGAGGATTCTGGATCAATTAAATCTTCACGGTCAGAATATGACTACTTTAACGGACTTAATGGATTGAACCCTCGAACTCGACGGCGTTTACCAAGGACAAATTCAACATTGTCAATATGCCAACAAATCTCAAGGCCTTAATTTAAATCGGGACCTTCTTCACACCCACCGACAATTCAATCCTCCTCGACTCAATCCAAACCCAAAAAGGGAAAGGACAAACCTGTCAACGGATGACCTACACACAAGGTCGAGGATGTTCCTTCAAGTGAGATAAAAGGTTCAGATACTTCTTTGAAGCACAGAGGGATAGTTCGAGGAAGTGGTTCAAAGATGTCTCGAGGGAAGAACTACTACTTATAGTTATGTTGGAAAAGGATTCTAATATAATTGAACAGTAATATTAAAATTCTTAAGATCTCACAAAGGGTTGGAAAACTCAACAATCAAATATTTAGGATTTAGATATGATTATTGTGAAAATAAAGAAAGATACAATAATAATAATTTTCACTTAGAGTTTTATCACTATTAACTATAAATACATTTTATAATTTAGTTATAAGGAATATCGAACCAAAAACCCAGCCCCTTTTATATCCTCTACTCCTCCTCGCATTTACCTCATACTCATTCACTGTTCCGCACACCACAAACCATTTAAAATATATCCGTTACACCTGGACCCTCCTCACTAACATCTGTTAACCCCTTAATCCTTCACTAACTGTTCCGTCCATGCTCACTACCCCTTAATAATCCACAGATATTTCATAAACTTTTTAATGTACTATTATATTAACTATTGCGCTGTGCGTTGCTTATTGGGAAAAAACTAAGACACACTATTGAGAGATTGACTAATTTAGATTTAGAGTTTTAGGCTAGCGCGATTGAATAGCGAGTACACAAAGGAAAGTTGCAGTTGCTATGGAGAGTTGCTTTCTGCGCTTGGAGTATGGATTTGAACCCTTTAGTATTGATTTAATGAGCTACTTTTGCCTCGAGTGTCACGTGGTGCGTGACAGATGCCCGGGTATAAGAACGAGAGCTCTGTTGAGCATAAAACATATTTCCCACACTAATTTCCCTTTCTGTTTACTTAATTATTATTTCATCAATTTAATTCATTATGACGGACATTCCTACACCAAATCCCACACCTCCACACCCTAAAGCAGATGGGGGGGTTGTCACACGGCAATTTTCGAAGACTTGCACGGCTTGCGAGTCGATGGAGTATTTCTGCGTGGAGAGCATGGCGACACAAGGGCCTCGCCAGAAGTGCGAGTTTTGCCAGTGGAGAAGAGTGGCGTGTGACGCCTTAGCAAAGAATGCCGACATTGAGAGTCGGTTTACTAAGACGAAGTATTGGGTGATCCCTAAAACGAAGGAAGTAGTCGAGGACATCTGGGATGTGTCCATTGGGGACAATCAATCGGTGGGAGAGAATGAGGAAGAAGTCAAAGATGATGTGAACATCTGGGTGGCTAGGGCTGGGAACAAGAGGGGGATCCTTAAGGAGGAAGTTGATGAATTGGTCGAAGAGGAGGAGGAAAACCCCGAAAAAACGATGGGTGGTCATCGAAGATGACAAAGAGGAAAGGGAGGTGGCAGAGAAGGTCACTCCTAGATTATTTTTGGAACCTGACCCAATCTTCAAAGTAGTTTCACTCTTTTATAATTTATAAATTTAATTACTGATGATTCTATTTTTTTAGAATTCAGACATCATCATCGAGGCCCCTACGACAGAAGCTTCAAATGTGGAAGCAACCCTTGTGGGACCCATTGCGGTGGAAGTGGCAGTGGAGGATAGATTACCAACTGTTACCTCGAGGGAGGAAAATGAAGAAACCCTTGATCAAGTTTGGTTGAAGAAACCTCGTCAGATTCGACGAGAAAAATATATTGAAGAATTCAGCGGCGAGATTGATAACATTATCGATGCCGCTTCCTTTGACGTAGCCGAGGAGTTACTTGAGCTTGGGGAGTTGATTCTGGTAGGAGAGGGGGAGAATTTTGAGAAATGTAGAAAGGATATAAGGGAAATTTTGGAGAAGATGAAGGGATTGGTTCGGGAGAAGATAAAAGAGACAATTTATAATAAAAAGAAAAAAGAAGAAAAAGAATGTAAAAACAATTTGTATTTAATTATTTTACTTTGTTATTTTATTTAGAATTTTATTTCATTTTATTTATTATTATTTTTTTATATGAGATTTTGAGAGAAAGAAGGAGAAGACAGAAAAAAAGATTTAAATTTGTTTTAAGATTTTAAAAGAAGAAGTTTAAATGAGAGAAAGAAAAAAAAAGAATATTTGATTGAAGGAGTTTTAGTTTTAAAAAAGAAAAGAATAAAGTAAGAAGAAAGAAATAAGAAAGAAATAATTGACTGATATAATTTAGGAAAAAAATTGTTATTTAAGTTTGTTAATTGAACATTTGAGGGATTTTAGTTTTTTGAAAAAAAAAAAAAGAAAGAAAGGAAGAGACGAAATAAAATATCTAAGAGAATTTTGAAGAAAGAAGTAATTTGTTTCAAAGAATTTAAAAGTTGATTTTAGAAGTTAAAGTGAAGTTCGAAAAAGATGGTTGTGTAATGTTTGTGAAGAATTTTGATAGTTTGAGGAAAATAAAATTTTAAAGAAAAAATGTATATAGAAAATTGAGAAACAAATTTTTTTTTCTTTTTTTTTTATATTCTTATTTGTTTTATTTTTATTTTATTTTAATTTGGTTTTTATTTTATTTTATTTTATTTTATTTTTTATTATAATTTAGTTTTATTTTTTTTTTTATTTTATTTTAAAAGAAGATTGAAACATTTTGAAAAGAGATAGAATAAAGAAGAAAACAAAAGAATTTTTTTTTAGAAATAAAAATGTTTTAGATTTTAAAAGAAAGAAGAAAAGAAAACCAGAGAAAAGAAAAAGAGAGTTTTAAGGTTTTGGTTTTAAAGGGTATTTAAGATGGAAAGATTTTAGGAGTTCAGGGGCGTTAGAAACATTGATGGCTGGTTCCCAGGATGTTTTGTCTGAGTCATCGAGGAAGCCTTCCCATTCCACGATGTATTGAAGTTTCCCCTTGAGCATTCTTGAATCAAGGATACGGCTTACTTCCCACTCTAGATGGTCTTCTACTTCGACCGGTTCCGGAGGAGGTTGGTTCTTGCCCGGGTATGTTTCTCGAGCCAGTTCCAGGAGAGATACGTGAAAAACAGGGTGAATAGCCCGCCATTTAGGAGGTAGCTTGAGTTGAAATGCAGTTTTAGAGACTTCAGAGTCGATTTCAAATGGCCCCAAGCGTTTTTCAGCCAGTTTCTTTGATGGTCGAGTCGTTCGAATGTTCCGTGCGTCGAGCCATACTTTGTCACCTGGTTTAAAAGGAGGAGCAGTTTGTCAATGTTTGTCAGCCTGTTCCTTGTACCTTCGAACTGCTAATTCTAGATTTGATTTAAGTTCCTCTTGGAGTCGTGATATGGTTCGAAGATAATGTTCCTCAGGATGATTAGTTCCTACATGGATTGAATTGAATCAAGGGTGTCTTCCATAAACAGTTTCAAAAGGAGATTGTTGTGTCAAAGAATGAGTCGAGTTATTATAAGAAAATTCGGCCAATGGTAGCCATGTGGTCCAATCGTCTTGTTGGTAACTGACATACATTCGAAGGTATTTTTCGAGGATTTGGTTGACCCTTTCTGTTTGCCCATCGGTTTCGAGATGATAGGCTGTGGAGAGGTTCCTCGTGATATTGAGTTGTTGACACAGTTGAGTCCAGAATGTGAATACAAACAATGAGCCTCTATCTGAAATAATATCATTAGGTAAGCCGTGTTTGGAAAATACATATTCTAGAAACAATTTTGACAGATCTTCTGCAGTAGCAGTAGTAGTGGCTTTAATGAAAATAGACATTTTTGAGAATCTATCTACTATTACTAATATAGCATGAAAATGATTAGAAAGAGGAAGTTGAGAAATAAAATCCATTGATAAAGATTCCCAAGGTTTAGGGGGAATAGGAAGTGGTTGAAGCAACCCATACTTCCGGTGACGGGGAGCCTAATTCCTATTACATTCGTAACAAGCTTTTATATAGGCCTTGATTTCCCTGGTCATACCTGGCCAGAAAAAATCCCTCGCTATTAACTGGTAGGTTTTATCAACACCAAAATGACCAGCTAATGGAGAATCATGTCGACTGTTGAAAATCCATAATTTTATCTCATTGTTGTCAGGTATGACTACTCTACCTTGGAAGACTAATAGACCTGATTCAATACTAAATCTTTTGGCCCCTTGCTTTGAGAGTATTTTGTCTTTTAACCCTAAACAATAATTGTCCTTGAACTGAGCTTCGAGGATGTTGGATAGTGGATTTTGAAACAATTGAATTGTAATTGAATTAAGTTGATGAGTCGTTAACATTGATTTGTTGAAGATTGATTTCACATTTGCTGGATTTTTGTCAGCAAATGCGTCCCCCCGCTGTGGGTAAATGTCGTCCTGACATGACAAGATATCTGGGACAATGCAGTTTTTACCTGGGCGATAGGAAATAGAAAAGGGAAATTCAGACAGAAATTCAGCCCACCTGGCTTGACGCCTGGTTAACACTTTGGAAGACATAAAGTATTTCAAAGCATTATGGTCTGTTAAAATTTGAAAAGGACTATCTAGGCTGAGAAGAAAAGAGCGCCATTTTTTAAGACAGTGAATAATAGCTAAAAGCTCTTTGTCATGTATTTTATAATTTAACTCTGCTGCAATGAGTTTGCGTGATTCAAAAGCAACAGGATGAAACAGTTTTGTTTCTGGATTCAATTGAGAGATGACCCCTGTGATAGCATAATCGCTCGCATCTGTCTCGACTATTGTCAAAACAGTAGGGTCAAAGTGTCGAAGAATTGGAGCTGTGATGAACGCCGTCTTCAATGCTTCAAATTCCTTTCGCGCTGTAGAATTAAAAATAAAAGGAATATCTTTTCTAAGAAGAGAAGTAAGATTGGAAATAGTTTTAGAGTAATCTTTAATAAATCTTCTATATAAATTTGCAAAACCCAAAAATCCTTGGAGGGATTTAACAGATTTGGGCTCAGGCCATTCCAAGACCTTTTGAACTTTTTTGTTGTCCATGACTAAGCCATCAGTGGATAATGTAAAACCCAAAAAATCAATAGATTTAAGATGGAATTCGCATTTATTATGCTTGGAATAGAGTCCATGATCTCGAAGTCGATTTAGAACCTGTCAAACATGATGGATATGTTCATCCAGTGTCTTCGAGAAAAATAAAAGATCATCTAAATAGACGACAACAAATTGTTTGACAACATCTTGAAAGATGTCATTGACAAAAGTTTGAAAAGTTGATGGTGCGTTACACAATCCAAAAGGCATAACTAAATATTCAAAACTACCAAATATAGTGCGCATTGCAGTCAGTGGTTCATGACCTTCCGCAATGTGAATAAGATTGTAAGCACCTCTAAGATCAATTATAGAAAAGAAATTAGCACCATTAAAAAGGGTAAGAAGCAATGACATAGGAAGAACAGGATATGCATTCTTCTTAGTGACTGTGTTGAGCTTTCTATAGTCAACACACAACCTAAGACTACCATCCTTCTTTTTTACAAAGAGGACAGGGGACCCGGTTGGAGATTTACTGGCTCTGATGAAACCTTTGGCTACATTCTCTGCGATGTAGTCTTGAAGAACTTGAGATTCGTCCTTTGACAAAGAATAGACAGGAACAGCGAGAGGTACTGGACCTATTAACTCTATCTGATGGTCGTAGGGTCAATGAGGTGGTAACTTATCGGCCTTGCGGATTGAAAAAACATCGAGGAAATCATGATAGATTTCTGGTAGAGTCGATTTAATGGCTTCAACGTCAATTTGGTCGTCCTCATCATCTTCGAGAGAATCTTTTGAGGGAAGACCAGAATTGAGAGAGCATAATTCAATTACTTCGAGGCAATTTAAATCCTCTTCGAGTGAAGTCATTGAGCTAGAAGGGTTAGCCAATTGCTCATTTAAAGAAAGATCAGATGCTTGCAAGTCATCTGGCAGAGATTTTTCCTCTAGCAGGACATTGTCAGGCGGGTTGTTTAACTCCCTATTGACATGCATTGAAGTATTAGAAATATACTTAGTCCGTGGGGTGATCAATCCCCATGTCCAGTCAATTTCAGGATTCCAATGCGTTAAAAAGTCATGGCCAAGAATGGTATCGTCCATCCTTGGGGCGTCCAAGACTGTAAGTTCCCACTCGAAGAGGGGAAAATTCGGAAAGTTGAAAACCCATAAAACTTTCTTACTGACCCAATATTTGGGTTCCTCTGATTTGACCAAATAAATTGGAGTTCAATCAATATCTGTAATTGTCAGCTGTAACTTCTCGGAAAAAGATAAACTGACAAAAGAAATTGAAGCTCCAGAGTCTATAAGACAACTGAAGGGGATATCCTCCTTAAAAAGAATGAATCTCAAGCGGTTTAAGGCAACTCCAGTCCTTAAGACATGGAGGTTCTGTGCACTGGGAGATATAAGATAGTTTGCTTTGCACACAAGTAAACTATCTACTAGTTTTTTGGCTTCGAACTAGTACCTTCTCTTTCCTTTAACTTTACACAATCTTCCAGCTTGTGCTTACCCCCACAATACATACATAACCCATTATCTGTTCGCCTCTTCCTCTCAGCTTCCTTAAGTTCCCCTTTAGGATCCAGTACTTTACTGATATCGCCTGGGGTCGAGCTTTTCGGTTGATGTTTGTCCTTTCCCTTAATAGGTTTGTATTGAGTTGTTCGTGGGTGGGAAGAAGGTCCCGATTTGAAATTTAAGCCTTGAGATTTGTTGGCATATCGACAATGTTGAAGTCGCCCTTGGTAAACGCCATCAAGTTCGAGGGTTCGATCCATTAAATCTGTTAAAGTAGTCATCTTCTGACCGTGAAGATTTAACTGATCCAGGATCCTCGAAGGAAGTCCTTTTTTGAAATGATACTTAAAGGCAGCATCATTCCAACCTACTGGAGTTTGAAGCGCTCTGAAGTTCGAGATATATTCAGAGGCTTTCCCATTATCACTCATGCAAAGGAAATCAAGTTCAATTTCTGCGTTGTCAGTTTCATTAGGGTCACCGAACAACGTGAAGAGTTGGTCTTCAAACTTTTCCCAGTTATTAATAAGTAAGTGGGTTTCGGTTGAAGAGAGCATGAGAAGATAAGGTTTGAACCATCTTGCTGCTTTTCCGGCCAGGAATGAAGAAGCATAAACAACTTTTGATCGGTTATTATTCAAGGTTTGAGGGTCATTATGGAACAGGAGCTTCAGGTTTGCAAGAAGGGTCGCAATCTGTCTGGATGTTCTCCATTGAATTTATCAGGAGATTTCATAGAAGGAGTTTTGAATTTAGATCCCTCTGAAGACATTGAAATTGAAAGGTTCTTCATGAAAAGTCTCATGAATTCTTCCAGAGAATTGGATGGTCCAGGTTCTGAAGGTTGACCAGAAGGGTGGTTAGCAGGGGCAGATGGTGCCTCGTGCATTGTATCCTCTCCTTCTTCATCATCACTAGAATCATCGAAGTCTTTTGGGATGTCTTCTACTGATTGGACTGAATGTTGCTGTTCCCTAAAGTCGAGTAGCTCCAAGGAGTGAGTGCGGGAAACAGACCTAGTGGCTGTTGGCCTGCCTCTGGCGCGAGCTCTAGTAGTAGCGCCTGTAGGTGGAGTGCATTGAACAGGTGCCATTTTAAGAATTTAGAGAAAACACCTGAAAAGGGACGTAGTAGTGCAAAGAATGAGAACTACGGAGATATACATTATACTGTCACCGGACGACCTACGCACAAGGTTGGGGATGTTCCTGAAAGTGAGATAAAAGGTTCAGATACTTCTTCAAAGCACAGAGGGATAGTTCGAGGAAGTGGTTCGAAGATGTCTCGAAGGAAGAACTACTACTTCGAGTTATGTTCGAAAAGGATTCTAATATAATTGAATGGTAATATTAAAATTCTTAAGATCTCACAAAGGGTTGGAAAACTCAACAATCAAAGATTTAGGATTTAGATATGATTATTGAGAAAATAAAGAAAGATACAATAATTAGATTTTCACTTAGAGTTTTTCACTATTAACTATAAATACGTTTTATAATTTAATTCTAAGGAATATCAAACCAAAAACCCAGCACCTTTTATATCCTCTACTCCTCCTTGCATTGACCTCATACTCATTCACTATTCCGCACACCACAAACCATTTAAAATATATCCGTGACACCTGGACCCTCCTCACTAACATCCGTTAACCCCTTAATCCTTCACTAACCTTTCCGTCCATGCTCACTACCCCTTAATAATCCACAGATATTTCATAAACTTTTTAATGTACTATTATATTAACTATTGCGCTGTGCGTCGCTTATTGGGAAAAAACTAAGACACACTATTGAGAGATTGACAAATTTAGATTTAGAGTTTTAGGCTAGCGCGATTGAATAGCGAGTACACAAAGGAAAGTTGCAGTTGCTATGGAGAGTTGCTTTCTGCGCTTCGAGTATGGATTTGAACCCTTTAGTATTGATTTAATGAGCTACTTTTGCCTTGAGTGTCACGTGGCGCGTGACAAAACCTCGACTAAAAAGCTTGACCCCGGCAATATCATCAAAGTACTGGATCCCAAAGGGGAATTTAAAGAAGCTGAGAGGAAGAGACAAGCAGATAATGGATTATGTATGTATTGTGGGGGTAAGCACAAGCTGGAAGATTGTTTAAAGTTGAAGGAAAGAGAAGGTACTAGTTCGAAGTCAAAAAACTAGTAGATAGTTTACTTGTGTGCAAAGCAAACTATCTTATCTTTCCCAGTGCACAGAACCTCCAAGTTCCAAGGACTGGAGTTGCCTTAAACCACTTGAGATTCATTATTTTTAAGGAGGATATCCCCTTCAGTTGTCTTATAGAATCTGGAGCTTCAATTTCTTTTGTCAGTTTATCTTTTGCCAAGAAGTTACAACTGAAATTTACAGATATCAATCAAACTCCAATTTACTTGGTCGAATCAGAGGAACCCAAATATTGGGTAAGTAAGAAATTTTTATGGGTTTTCAACTTTCCGAACTTTCCCTCCTTTGAGTGGGAATTATCAGTATTGGACGTCCCAAGGATGGACAATACCATTCTTGGCCATGACTTTTTAACGCATTGGAATCCTGAAATTGATTGGACACGGGGATTAATCACCCCACGCACTAAGTATATTTCTAATTCTTCAATGCAGGTCAATAGGGAGTTAAACAACCCGCCTGACAATGTCCTGCTAGAGGACAAATCTCTGCTAGATGACTTGCAAGAATCTGATTTTTCTCTAAATGAGCAATTGGCTAACTCTTCTAGTTCAATGACTTCACTCGAAGAGGATTTAAATTGCCTCAAAGTAATTGAATTGTGCTCCCTCAATTCTGGTCTTCCCTCAACAGATTCTCTCAAAGATGGTGAGGACGACCAAATCAATGTTGAATCCATTAAATAAACTCTACCAGAAACCTATCATGATTTCCTCAATGTTTTCTCAATCCGCAAGGCCAATAAGTTACCACCTCATTGACCCTACAACCATCAAATAGAGCTAATAGGTCCAGTACCTCTGGCTGTTCCTGTCTATTCTTTGTTGAAGGACAAATCTCAAGTTCTTTGAGACTACATTGCACAGAATGTAGCCAAAGGTTTCATCAGAGCCAGTAAATCTCCAACCGGCTCCCCTGTTCTTTTTGTAAAGAAAAAGGATGGTAGCCTTAGGTTGTGTGTTGACTATAGAAAACTCAACACAGTCACTAAGAAGAATGCATATCCTGTTTCTCCTATGTCATTGCTTCTTACCCTTTTCAATGGTGCTAATTTCTTTTCTAAAATTGATCTTAGAGGCGCTTACAATCTTATTCGCATTGTGGAAGGTCATGAACCACTGACTGCAATGCGCACTAGATTTGGTAGTTTTGTATATTTAGTTATGCCTTTTGGATTGTGTAACGCACCATCAACTTTTCAAACTTTTGTTAATGACATCTTTCAAGATGTGGTCAAACAATTTGTTGTTGTCTATTTAGATGATATTTTAATTTTCTCGAAGACACTGGATGAACATATCCATCATGTTTGACAGGTTCTAAATCGACTTTGAGATCACGGTCTCTACGCCAAGCACAATAAATGTGAATTCCATCTTAAATAAATCGATTTTTTGGGTTTTATGTTGTCCACTGATGGTTTAGTCATGGACGAGAAAAAGGTCCAAAAGGTCCTGGAATAACTGTTAAATTCCTCCAGGGATTTTTGTGTCTTGCAAATTTCTATAGAATATTTATTAAATATTACTCTAAAACTATTTCCAATCTTACTTCTCTTCTTAGAAAAGATATTCCTTTTGTTTTTACTTCTACAGCACAAAAGGAATTTGAAGCATTGAAGACGGCGTTCACAACAGCTCCTATTCTTCAACACTTTGATCCTCCTGCTTTGACAATCGTCGAGACAGATGCAAGCAATTATGCTATCGCAGGTGTCGTCTCTCAATTAAATCCTGAAACAAAATTGTTTCATCCTCTTGCTTTTGTGTCACCCAAACTCATTGCAGCAGAATTAAATTATGAAATTCATGACAAAGAGCTTTTAGCTATTATTCATTGTCTTAAAAAATGGTGCTCTTTTCTTCTCAGCCTAGATAGTCCTTTTCAAATCTTAACAGACCATAATGCTTTGAAATACTTTATGTCTTCCAAAGTTCTAACCAGGAATCAAGTCAGGTGGGCTGAATTTCTTTCTGAATTTCCTTTTTATATTTCCTATCGTCCAGGTAAGAACTGCATTGTCCCAGATATCTTGTCACGTTGGGACGCATTTGCTGACAAGAACCCAGAAAATGTGAAATCAATCTTCAACAAATCAATGTTAATGACTCATCAACTTAATTCAATGACAATTCAATCTTTTCAAAATCCGCTATCCAACATCCTCGAAGCTCAGTTGAAGGACAATTATTGTTTAGGGTTAAAAGACAAAATACTCTTGAAGCAAGGGGCCAAAAGATTTAGTATTGAATCAGGTCTATTAGTTTTTGAAGGTTGGGTAGTCATACCTGACAACAATGAAATTAAATTATGGATTTTCAATAGTTGACATGATTCTCCATTAGCTGGTTATTTTGGGGTTGATAAAACCTACCAGTTAATAGCAAGGGATTTCTTCTGTCCAGGATTAACCAGAGAAATCAAGGCCTATATATAAGCTTGTTATGAATGTAATATGAATAAGGCTCCCCGTCACCAGAAGTATGGGTTTCTTCAACCACTTCCTATACCCTCTAAACGTTAGGAATCTTTATTGATGGATTTTATTTCTCAACTTCCTCTTTCTAATAATTTTGATGCTATATTAGTAATAGTAGATAGATTTTCAAAATGTCTATTTTTATTAAAACCACTATTACTGCTACAGTAGAAGATTTGTCAAAGTTTTTTCTAGAATATGTATTTTCCAAAGATGGCTTACCTAATGATATTATTTCCGATAGAGGCTCGTTGTTTGTATCCACATTCTGGACTCAACTATGTTGACAACTCAATATCACGAGGAATCTCTCCACGGCCTATCATCCTAAAACCAATGGGCAAACGGAAAGGGTCAACCAAATCCTCAAACAATACCTTCGAATGTATGTCAGTTACCAACAAGACGATTGGACCACATGGTTACCATTGGCCGAATTTGCTTATAATAACTCGACTCATTCTTCGACACAAAAATCTCCTTTCAAAACTGTTTATGGAAGGTATCCTCAATTCAACTCAATCCATGTAGGAACTAATCATCCTGCGGAACATTATCTTTGAACCAAATCACGACTCCAAGAAGAACTTAAATCAAATTTGGAATTAGCGACTCGAAGTTACAAGGAACAGGCCGATAAACATCGAAAATCTGCTCCTCTCTTTAAACCAGGTGACAAAGTATGGCTCGAAGCACGAAATATTCGAAAAACTTGACCATCAAAGAAACTAGCCGAAAGGCACTTGGGACCATTTGAAATCGACTCTGAAGTCTCTAAAACTGAATTTTGACTCAATTTACCTGCTAAATGGCAGGCTATTCACCCTGTTTTTCACGTATCTCTCCTGGAACTGGCTTGAGAAACATACCTGGGCAGGAACAAACCTCTTCTGGAACCGGTAGAAGTAGAAGACCATCTAGAGTGGGAAGTAAGTCGGATCCTTGATTCATGAATGCGCAAGGGGAAACTTCAATACCTTGTGGAATGGGAAGGCTTCTTTATGATTTAGACAAAACATCCTGGGAACCAGCCATCAATGTTTCTAACATCCCTGAACTCCTAAAATCTTTTCATCTTAAATATCCTTTAAAACCAAAACCTTAAAAACTCTCTTTTTTTTTTTTTTACTTCTTCTCTTTTCTTTTTTTCTTTCTCTTTTTCTTCTTCTCTTTAAAAATCTAAAACATCTTACCTCTAAAAATTCCTTATTCTTTGTTTTCTTTTCTTCTTGCTTCTTTTTATTTCAAAAGTTTCTTAACCTTCTTTAAAATAAATTAAAATTTAATTAATATAAAAAAAAATAAAAAAATTAATTAAAATTAAATTAAATTAAATTAAATTATAATCAAATAAAAAATAAAATTAAAATTAAATTAAATTAAAAATGAAGTAAAATATATATAAAAAAAATAAATAAATAAAATTTTCATAACAAGCTTTTAAAATTTCTTCAAAATTTCTTTTCTTTTCTTTTCAATTTTTTTTATACATTCTTTCTAAAAAAAAAATAATTCTTCTCTTCAAACTATCAAAATCTTTCTCGAACTTCATTTCAACCTCTAAATCTCTCTTTTAAATTTTCTTCAAACAAATTATTTCTTTCTTTTCAAATAACCAAAAAAAAAAAAAAACTTCAATAAATAAAATTTCACAAATAAAAATTTTTTCTCATTAAATTTTCATTTTAAAATTGTTTCAATCAACTATATTTTTTTTCTTTTCTTCTTCTTATTTAAAATTTTTCTTTCTTTTCAAAAGTTAAAACTAATTTTTTTTTTGATTATATATATTTTCCTTTTAAAATTTCAAAACAAATTTAAATATTTTTTCTTTCTTTTTCTTTTTCTTTTTTTCTCAAAATATTATAAAATAAATATTAAAATTTTAATTAAAACAACAAAATAAAATAAATAAAAATACAATTAGGTTCTATTTTTCTATTCCTCTTTCATTCTTTTCTCCTTTATTTTCTCTCAAACCAAATTCTTCATTTTTTCTAAAGCCACTCTAATCTCCTTCTGGAATTTCTCAAAAACCTCCTCCTCTCCTACCGGTATCACTTCCCCAATTTCCAGTAATTCTTCAGCCACGTCAAAGGAGGCAGCATTGACAATCTTATCGACTTCACTGCTTAACTCTTCAAGGAATTTAGTTCGTTGACCTTGTTGAGGTTTCTTCCACCATACCTGGTCGAGAGTCTCTTCGTTGTCCTCCCTCAAATCAACCACTGGTTGATCTGCCTCAACTGGCAGCAATGGCGCAGCTTCCACAATCAGAACTTCTGTGATGACATCTGAATTCTAAAACAAAGATCATCAGTAGCAAAATTTCTAAAGTAACAGAAGAATGGACTTACTCCGTATATTGGGTCAGCTTCTAAGATTAATTTTGAGGTGACTTCAACTGCCACTTCTTTCTTCTCTTCTTCATCCTCGATGAACACCCGTCGCTTTTTTGGCGACTGTCTCGAGATGGAGACTTCCTCCTCATTCTCTTCAACTAGTTCATCTACCTCTTCTTCGACCCCTCGTTTTTTACTCGTGGCCTGGGTTACCCAGGTTGCTACAGTATCTTCAGCTTCCTCCTCATTCTCTCCCGCCAACTGATCATCCCCAATCGAAACGTCCCAAATATCCTTGACTACCTCTTTAGTTTTTGGTATCACCCAATATTTGGTTTTCGTAAACCAATGCTCAATGTCCGCATTTTTAGACAAGGCATCACACGCCACCCGTCTCCAGCGGCAAAACTTGCATTTCTGGCAAGGACCTTGTGTCTCCGTGCTTTCAACGCAGAAGTATTCCATCGTTTCCAGGACGTGCAGGTGTGGGAATATTTCCAGGTAATGATTCCACTATCCGCTTTAGGGTGTGGAGGTGTGGGAGTTGGGGTAGGACAATTCAACATAATAACTTATAAAATAATGAAAGTAAGAAGGGAGGGAAACTAGTGTGGGAAGTATGTCTCACGCTCAACGGAGCTTGCGTTTTTTATACCCAGGCATCTGTCACATGCCACGTGACACTTGAGGCAAAAGCAGCTCATTAAATAAATAATACAGAGGTCTAAATCCATACTCGAAGCGCAGAAAGCAATTCTCCATAGCAACTTCAACTTTCCTTTGTGTACTCACTATTCAACGGTGCAAGTCTAAGCTCTAAATCTAAATTAGTCAATCTCTCAATAGTGTGTCTCAGTCTTTTTCTCAATAAGCGACGCACAGCGCAATAGTTAATATAATAGTACATTAAAAAGTTTATAAAATATCTGTGGATTATTAAGGGGTAGTGAGCATGGACAGAATGGTTATTGGAGGATTAAGGGGTTAACGGATGTTAGTGAGGAGGATCCAGGTGTAATGGGTGTATTTTTTAATGGTCGGTGGTGTGCGGAATAGTAGATGGGTATGAGGTCAATGCAAGGAGGAGTAAAGGATATAAAAAGGGATTGGGTTTTGGTTCGACATTCTTCAGAATTAAATTATAAAACATATTTATAGTTAATAGTGGTAAAACTGCAAGTTAAATCATTGTTATGGTACATTTCCTTATTTTCCTCAATAATCATTTCTAAATTTAAATCTTTGATTGTTGAGTGTTACAACCCTTTGTGAGATTCTAAGAATATTAGTATTACTTTAAAATATATTAAGATTCTTCTCAAATATAACTCAAAGCAGTAGCTCTTCCTTGGAGTCATCTTTGAATCAATTCCTCGAACAATTCCTCTGTGCTTTGAAGAAGTCTCTAAACCCCTCATCTCCCTTTCAGGAACATCCTTGACCTTGTGCGTAGGTCGTCCGGTGACAAAAATCAAAGATAGGAATTGGCACCTGCAATCAGGTGCCCACATTTTTTTTCTGGTGTTACCGGTAAATATTGAATATCTAATTTAATTTGGAGATGATTAAGTTATGGCTGTAATCACTAATGCTTTTAAAACTCAATTTATTTAAAAAAAATCAGTAGATGGACTTAAAGATGAATCCTTAATTCAACTATCTGATCTCATTATGACGCTCTATCAAATGGCTTTGGTTTCTTTACCAAGAAGGAATAAGAAATTTCTTGTTGGTATCATAATTTGTTTTGGATTGAGGCCAGGATTTCTTAAAAGGTATTATCTTGGTAAGTATAATAGTTTATATTGATTCATTCTTAATATTTTTCACTCATTTTAATTCTATAGGCATCTATTCTTTTCTCAGAAATTTTTCTAAAGTGGAAAAAGATAATGATTTTTGGAAATGGGACTCTTTAACTTCCTTTAATTCTTTTTTTGCTCTTTGACTTAAAAAACTCTGTAATAAATCTTTTCAAAAAAATCAAAAATTTGAAACCAGAATTTGAATTCTAAATTGGTGTGACTCATAATGGGAAGAAATCAGCAATGAGTATCTATTTTTTTGAATGTTATAATTACTCATTCTGGCTTTCATAAAAGTCTAAATACCAATTCTAATGATGCAAATTTTCTTTCTTTGGGGATCTTCTCTTATATCAATTGTCCGCCAGTTGTCTAGAAGAAGGAAAGAAAGGGGAAAGAAAAAGAGTAGGAAAGGAAAATAGGAAAGAAGGTTTTATAGGAGGTAAAAGAAATAAAGTAATAAAATAATTTATTTAAAGAGAGGCAACGACAAGTTACTTGAGGGATGACACAAAATGAGGTTTTATTAAATAACAATATTAATTAAAGTAAGGGTTCTGCGCGTAAAACACTATAATTACTATCAGACTTAAAGAAGCCTGTAAATAGTTATATAGAATTTAAATTAGAAATTTAATACTAATAAAAATAATAATAAAACGTATTATATTGACAATTTGTTCAGATTTTGTTTGTATAGTAAGTGATGATGCTACAGGGGATTATCCGAGGCCTTTTTATAGGCAATGGGTCCTCTGAAGCGCCACTACATTTGTAAATACAAGAGTCATAATAAGATGAAGCAAGAAAATAAAAGAATAAGTGAAACATAACAATTTAGAGAAAAATATGAAACATATAATTAAAACCCCAAATAAGAACCAAATTTCCCCACAACTAATTCCCAAATCAGTAAGTAAAGATAGTGAGTAACTAAACAAGCCTGAGACATAGGAACTATGAGAAAAAATAATTCAAAACAGATGGTACAGTATGCTTTAAAGGTTTTTAAGTGAAACAAGTAAAAATATTTTGACACAACAAAATATGTAATCAATTGTAATTTAGTATAAAGAAATTAATTAATTGTTCCAACTATGTAAATAATTAATTAATTTAAATTAAACAAGTAATTAATTTATTACTAAATTAAGTTGAGAATTTTAATACTATTTTATAAAATAAGTATTATAGTTTATTTAATTTTTTATTGACACAATGAAGGGTCCAAAAAACAGTGGCAATAATTATGGATAATAGTATATGAAAAAGTATATTTTAATAATTAAATTTAATTAATTAAAGTAATTACAATATAAGATAAACACTTGAATATAATTATCTTATAAGTTTTTAATTAATTAATTTATAATTATTAAATTAACAATTCACCCTTTGTTATGGAATATAATTAAATGCTTTTAAATTATCTTATAATAAAATTAAAATAATATTTACTTTATTTATATAAATAAAATATTAATATAAATTTATTATGTAATATAATATTAATGTTAAATGCATACCCTTCAATTATTATGTCTTTATTTAATTCTAATAAATTGTATGTTTATTTACTGGGCTCCTGGGACAGCCTGGCTGACATCAATTCTATTACTAGACAACCTATTCCTTCACCTGATAAAATAAAAGGACACAGTTTATACTACCCAGATAATAGGTGTATAATTGACTTTGGATTAGGAAATGGAATCCTTGAATCAGTTTGGAACTCTTTTCATGATAATCACCAAACAACAAAATCTCCTCCAGGTTTGAATCTTTTCACAACTTTACTCATTTTGGCTGCTCCTTCCAAATAATTCAAAATCTAATTCAAAGGATGAAAAAGATAAAAAAAGAAGGTAAAAGTAATAAATTAAATAAAAATTTAGGTAGATCAAAAGAGTATTGGGATTCGTAAATTCATTCAATATTTTTTATTCTTTCATAAATTTTTAATAAAGAAATCTGATATTTCAATTTACTAAACTAAAGTAATGAACCAACAACCTTGTGTTGTATAAATTTTAATCATGATAACATTAAATTGTTTCATGGGTTTCATCTTTCCTATACCTGTGGAAAGTTCCAAACTTAGTTTCTAGGCTTGGTATGCATTTTGGCTTGAGGAATTGTCATTACTTTAAAACTAGAAAATTTGAATTATATTGTTTATTTATTAATTAATTTATGGAATTTTTTTAGATTTTGGTGATTTTAACCCCTTAATTGAATAAAATTCAGGGGAGGGTATTGTCATATTTGCAAATCTGGCATGTAAAATTGATGACTTAAAAAAATTTGGGAACACCCACCCTTTTCTTCAATAAAATTCAACGGAGGGTATTGCCAAATTCTTAACCAGATATAGAATTTTGATGACTTACACCATGTGCAAACAGCCAACGTATCCACCGCTACGTCTGCACAATGTAGTGGAAAGTTATTTCAAAAGCTGGCCCGCTACGTCGGCTAATTTTTTCTCACAGTATTTAGGCATCCCTCCTCCCCAAAAAGTGAGATCCTGGTCACCTGATGCAGTGCATCGGAACATTGGATATGAAATCAGCGCCCCAACAAGTCTCCTCTTGCCCCCTTGCCCCACTCTTGTCTTCAATTTCCTCTCTTTTATTTTGTTGGTCCTGGCCATAAATGTAAGTTTTTCTTTTTCCTTTTCTCTATTTTTAAAATTCTCCCCACTCTTGTTTTCCTCAAAACTGACTATTGTTTTTTTTGTTTTCTGTTTTTCCTTTTTTTTTATCTAGCTACCCACTCATGGTTTATTCCGTAAGATTTTCATTCTTTCATTATATTTTTTTCAACCTCAGCTTTCTTTACTTCAAAACTGACTGTTGCACTTTTTTTTTCATTTAGCTCTTCCCTATTTTCTTCTATCATAAAATATTATTTTTCATTTTATATTTTTATATTTTTTTGTTATTTTAGCTACTTAGTCATTTTATTTAGCAAACAGCACCCAAACCCATCTTTGACTATAAAAGACATTAAATTTAATTTGAAATAATTTTTTTAAAAATTTTACTAAAACTTGAGCAAAAACAAGGGTGAGGTGTTAAAGGCTCTACCTTTTTGGATGCTTCTGAGATCACCTATCTATTTTTGCTTAATTTGACCAATTTCACTTTAACCAGATACCAGAGCAATAGCACTGACTTAAAGTATGATGAAAAAAAGTAATCTTTAGCCTAATGCTAACCTTTAGGCAATGAAATAGTGATAGAAATCCAACACTAACCTTTACAGCAGGAGAACGCAAGGGTAATCTTACACACTCACAGTGGAGGGCAGCCACAAGCAAAAAATATTTCATATCCAATGACCCAATGTACCGTGTCAGGTGACCAGGATCTCACTTTTTTGGGGGGAGGAATGCCTGGATACTGTGAGAAAAAATTAGCCAATGTAGCGGGCCAGCTTTTGAAATACCTTTCCGCTATGTCACGCTGATGTAGCGGTGGATACGTCGGCTGTTTTCACGTGGTGTTAGCTCTATTTAGAAATGTAAATTCATGGTGATATGATAAAATTATGTTGGTGATAAGGTTTTTCACTCAAGTGTCAGTAATATTTTAACATATGTGATTCCAAAAGTTCATTATTTTAGAGTCCAGTAAGGAAAAATGGTGTTAACAGAATCTTATGATATAACTATTTTTGATAAGATTAAAAGTAACTATCAAAGTTTTTCCCCAGCCATTAACCAAACAAACAATTAATTAATTAAAAAAGTCAAGTTATTTTTTAATTTCCTCATATGATGGGCCATTTTTATACATTCTTTAATGAATCCCTTTTTTTAAGAACTTTCTTGTTTTTCTAAGTCACAACTGTCCATTTCTCTTTGAAATTTTTGTTTTCTCCAAGCAAAGGTGAGCTCTTTCTATCTCCTCTGCCTCAAATTTAGCCTTTTCAAAATTTTATTGAAGAAAATAAAATTTTCCTCAAATCTAAAGATTGGTCATCTTACATTAGCATATTATCAAACTTCATCTTCTCAAAGTCAAGGGCATTTTTTGCAATAGAGGATTTCAATGAGAAAATTGAATAGAAAAAAATAAATATTATATTGAAAAAAATTTATAGTGACTAAATCTTACTTATATCTTTTTTCTCAAAATATTTGTCAAAGGAGAACAAACAGGTGGTTGAAGTATTACCACATTTTAAAAGATGGTTCAAGTTTATTGAAGAGGAATCCCAATGCTTTAGTTTGTATTTTAAGCTAGAGGGTTCAGGAAGTTCATCTAAAGCAGCTTGCAAATCAGTATTGTCATTTACAGAATCATTATTCTTTTTAAAGAATTCGATTTTGAGTAGGAGGAGAGTAGAAAAGAAAGAATGAAAAATTTAGCAATGTATTGAAGGTAAAAGATAAAGTAAACATACATTAAAATTTTGGGGCTCTTAGGACTCAGATCCACTCCAAAATAATTGTTCTTCTTGATAGTCTGGATCATGTTCAGGTGAGCTATAATTAGAAGCTGGAGGGGATTGATTTCCTTGAGTTTCAGGTGTGTTGGAAGGATTAATGGCTTGTTTAGATCCAGAGGATATATCCTTAGTAAAATTATATATAAACCAAGAGTTGAAATAAACTTGGGAACCAAAAAAATTATCCATTTCCTCATAGAAAGGACACATGATATTGAGCTTTTTGAAAACAGTAGTAATCCCAATCTCCTAATTATCATCATCAATACCAAAGCCAGTTGAAATAGAAGTGAAATGAGCCTTTTTATATTTTGATTGATAACTTTTGAACCTCTCCTTCATTTGCATAGGATTGATTTTGATTCTCCATTTTTTTTCTTTTTTGTGTTAATTGCCATTAACAAGAAGCCATTTACCTTTTATGAAGGTGTAAATCCAATTCGGGTTGACTTCTCACATTAAAAACACACATCATAATTTGACTTAATTTTGAGGAAGTTGATGATGATGAGATAATCTTCCTTTTTTAGTTTTCCAGACTTTTATTTCTCCAGTGAGGGGCTTGCATTACAAGAAGTCCTTTGTGATCTAGCATTTTTTTGAGTTGCCTTATGACTGTTGGATTTTCTGGGAGGTATTATGAACTGGTGTGTTACAAGAAAAGAGTTTGAGAGGTTGAAAAAATAAAAAATGAAGGAAAAAAACATGCCTAGTTAAAATGTTGCAATAAAATGTTACAAATCTCAGTGAGGAGTGTGTGCCAAAGATTGATGAGGGGATGGAGGTCTGTGTGTCTCATCTTCCAGGGATGGGGTGGGAAAGGAAGGGATAATGTGTCCAACATTTGGTTTTTTAAAAAAATGGTAAATAATTGCTGATTTTAAGTCATAACTTACACCCATTTTTGAAATAAGTGACTTTTTTGCAAAATTTAAGTGTTGATTTGTAAGTGCTGATTAGAAAGAACTTACACCCCCTAATAATAATGTTTAATTAAGGGGGATCAACATTAAAAATTAAGACAATAATTATAAAAAATTTATACTTGAAATCCCCATTTAAAAATGTCCAATATAGTCTAAAAATCATTGAGAAACCCTAAATAAGACATGAAATGTGGGGTGACTGAATGCAGACTCTTGGTAGGTGCTTGCACAGGTAAATGCTTGACTAAATTAGTGATTTAAAGTGTGGTAGTGTAAACTGGGTGCCAAAATTTAGGCTATTAATAAATTTAGTGCATATAATGATATCAATGCATTAATAATGAAATTAGGACACTAAATAAGCACCTCTTGCATATTTTAGCATGTTTAAACATATGAAGCATATACACTGTGGGGTAATTTTAGTGTGAAATTACTAAATTTGTCAATAATGAAGCTATGTATGTGCAATAAATGCAGGCAGCATAAGGCCAGTACACAGAAGCCATTTCTAGTATAAAAAACATCAATTTTTAAAAGTGTTATTTTCATACATATATGTTGCCAAAGCAGTAGTCCTAACTAAGGCAAATTGATCTGTCAAAGCACAATTTTAATATTATTAAAGTTATAGTGCGTATATTCAAATTTAAGTGATTTAAAGCACATTTATGTATTATTTTACTATAATAATGAAAAAACAACTTTAGGACCACTTAAAAATTATGTAGACTTATGTCTAAGATTTTAAAGATTACCCTAAAATATTCCAACCTAATATTAAGTATATAAGACCTATAAAAAGTGAATATATGCATGTATTTAAGTTATTTTAATGGCATACACCACATAAAATCAAGTGGCACCTGCTAGCAGGTGCCTATCCCTATATTCAGTTTTGATTTAAGAGTAAATTTGATTTGATGTTGTGCAAGCTATTGTGCTCATTGTTTTTTGCCCAGTCTTTTCAGAAGAAATAAAGCTCAGCTTAAATTGAGTTAAGTCAAAGATAGGGAATAGCACCTGCTATCAGGAGCCCTTTTTTTTTCTCTGGTGATATATTGTATTAAATGATTTATTTCACTTATGTATACATATTGTATACCTTCACTTATTGTCCCCATGTGTAATACATGTGTTTAGCATATATTATATGCTTATATTACTCAGTCCTGGGAAGATTCAGCCTGGAATTTATATAGTAGCAAGGTCCAATGGCCCATTACTTCAAGCTGATGATCATCTTTAATTACTAATTCTTTATAAGTTTATGAAAATAAAATAAATCTTTGGAAATATTTTATTTACCATATTTAGCCTCCCTACCTAATGATTTACTTTTCATTGATCATAGAAAAAAGTTTCTGAAGAGAAAAAAAATAAAATCCAAAAAAAAAAAAATAGTAACACCACAAAAAATCAAGTGGCACCTGCTAGCAGGTGCCCATCCCTATATTCAGTTTTGATTTACAAGTAAATTTGACTTGATGTTGCATGAGCTAGTGTGCTCATTGTTCAATGCACCTTCTTTCAACAGGAATTATAGCTGAGCTGAAATTGAGTTAAGTCAAAGATAGGGATTGGCATCTGCTATCAGGTGCCCATGTTTTTTTCTGGTGTGAAGTGCTTGGAAATGTCTTGGAAACATTTCCCAAGTGATTCCAAAACAAAAAGAAATAACAAAAAAAACTACAAAAAACACTCAGAAACAGTTTGGAAATGTTCTGGAACTGTTCCCACAGTGATTAGAAAGAGAAGAAAAAAAGTCATTAAAATTCTCAGAAATGTCTCAGAAATGTTTCCAAGGCATTTCCAAGGCAAAAAAATTACAGAAAGCACTTGCAAACAGTTTGGAAATGTTCTGGAACTGTTTTCAAAGTAGTTAGAAAAATATAAAAAGGAAAAAAAAAGGGTCAGTAAAATGCTTGGAAATGTCTTGGAAATGTTTCTGAAGAAAAAAAAAATATTTATGGAAAGCTCTTGAAAATAGTTTGGAATTGTTCTGGAACTGTTTCTGAAGCAGTTAGAAACAGAAAAAAAAAAGAAGAAGTTCAGATTAGAAAACATGAGGGTGAATGAATGAAAAGATGAGAAGAATGAGAAAAGTATGAAAATGGTAAGAAGAGTAAAAAATACACACCTTGATGAAAGGGCAGAATAACAAGTGAAGAGAAAGATAGTTGTAGGAATCTGGAAGGAGAATTGCATCATGAAAGCGCTATGATATGAATTATGAAATGTGTTCTGAAATGTGTTCTGAAATGTGTTCTGAAAATGTGTGTATTGAAAACAGAAATTTTCATGGCAACTGCAAAATGACTGTTACAAATATATGTGCCAAGGATTGATGAGGGGATGGAGGTCAGTATGTCACCTGTGACAGGGATGTTGTGGCCATCATGTGGTTATGAAAAAAAAAAAAATCAGGAAAAAAGTGCTGATTTGCCAGAACTGACACCCCCTATTATTATTATTTTATTTTAAGCTATTATCTTAAGGCTTCTTGAATTCCTATATATCTCAAAGATTAGTTTAGAACTGGGGGGTACTGTAGTTATGGCTTATACTTGCAGTAAGAGATTTTGTATACAGATTATAAGTAGAATTAAAGATAGATTTTAGTGATGTAGACACTTGCTAGCAAGTCCCGGTTATCTTTTTATGGAGATTGCTACTGCTTTTGATGAGACCAGCCTCTACCAGCTCCGACACCACCTCCGAATTGACCCCCGGCTTGGAACCCAAAGCCGCCAGCAAAGTTGCCCCTGAAACGACTCCCAGCCCGGGCAGCACCCCTTCCACCACCCCGGAAGCGGTTCCGGAATTTACCCCCTGCTAAACCCCCGAAACCGTTGTTACCTACTCCACCTGCACCACTGTCAACGCTGTTGGCTAGACTGTTCGCTACACCACTAGCACTATTGCCTGGCACATCGCCGGCACTGTTGCTGGCTAAACCATTGGTGACAGTGTTAGCATTACTGTTTGCGCCATTATCTGGCACATTGCTGACGTCACCATCCCCCACATTGTTAACGTTACTGCCCGCCACATTGTTGACGTTACTAGTTGCCACATTGTTGGCGTCAGTACCCGCGCCATTGTTGACGTTACTACCCGCCACATTGTTGACATCACTACCCGCCGCATTGTTGACGTTACTACTCGCTACATTGTTGATGCCACTGCCTGCCGCATTGTTAACACCACTACCCGCCGCATTGTTGACGCCACTGCTGTCAACACCACTTGTACCACGATAAGCATCACCGCCATAATCTCTTCTAAAATCACCACGCGCACCACCTCTACAATCATTATTGGCGCCACCGCGAAAATTACCCCCGAATCCGCCGTTAATACCTGCGTTGAAATTACCCCTAAAGATGCTATTGACAGAATTGTCGAAAGTTTTTTTGTTTTAGTGTACTAATCAGCTAACAATTCATTAAGTAACTATTTCAGCTGACTTGCTTCTCACCCTGCTAAAAAGCGCAAAATCCCTGTCTCTTGCTTCAATCCGCTTGGCAAGGCACCAGAAGGAGAAAGAAAAAACAACACTATTGAAAGAATTAAATTATAATAAGATCCTTCGCACTGCTTTATACCCTTTAAAAAGTAAGAAATCTTACGGAAGGTTACTGCACTCAAAGGAAGTGTGCTTTTCATGTACATGATAATGTGTTATGTATCAGAAAAATATCTAATGAAGAGATAATGATATGGAATGGCAGATATCGATGGAAGCAACTGTATAATGTAATGAAGTAGTGGTGATAAGTGCGGCCTTTTATAAATTGAAGTTTTTATGGGGCGCCATTCCTTCTCCTCTCCAATAATATTTAGATTTATCTCCTTCACAAAAGTAACAAAGAAGGAGTTATTCTTGGTGATAAATTACGCAATTTGATAACAAAACTCCTTAGCTGCAATATTTGTTTATGTAAATTACCTTGAAATATAAGTATTTATTATTACTAGTCTTAATTGGAACTTTGAGTGATGGACTCTAAACTCCGTGGAATGGTGAAAAGAAGACAATAAAGACGTGAAAGACTAATATCGAGAGTATCGGTTCATCTTAGCACCGGTATCGAAACAATGCTGATCTCACCCAGTCAAGGGATCAGTCAAAGCTCATGCTAGTGCTAAATTATTAAATGGAAAGCTTCACCTAATAATCTAATTAAGCATTCTCAAAAAGTATAATTTACCCGACATGAATAAAAATAGATGTCTTTCAGGTAAATTTCAGCAAAGTTTGAAAAATAATTAGTCTTAGAATACCCTTTCAAAATTTTCCCAAAATTATTGTATTTTCTGAAGTCCCGCGATTTGAAAATACAACTAATACTTGATGACTCAGCTTTCCAAGGAGACAGGAAACGGAGTATCTTTGAATTAGATTTTTGCAAATGAGTGGAGAAGAGACTGATTTTATATATAGGTACTCGAGCTCTGGTCATAAATGTTTATTTTTCTTTCTTTCAATTTAAAGCTAAAGGTTTGTGTGCGATTTTAATTGTAGGACGAGAAATCCTGTTTATTCAGTAGATAAAAAGAAACTATTGGCTATTCACAATCCAAAAACATAAAATTGTTTAAGATCAATATTTAAGCATAAATATTAAAACTCCAACTCTTTCTCTACTTTTTAGTAAGTGTCTAATTAAAAAGCCTTTCCTCGCTTGTCTTCTCGGACCTCTAATTTATTATCTCGTAAAAAGTGAATCAAAAACGCGTTAAAGATAGTTAAGAGTTCAGTCTCAGGATGAATAATTAAAGCAACCAAGGCTTCAAAGGGTGTGAAAAAGATAATGATAGATTAATAAATTTCGTGCTGGGTCAAAATTTTGTCAAGAGATCTGAGTTCTAGTTTATCAAGCGTCTCATCATATAGCTACTTCAATAAATATTGGTGAGTTTTCGCAACTTTGAGTTCAACTTTAGGAAATGCATTTGCAGAAGCGACAGATCCCTGTCCCACCTTGAATATTATTTTTCACACTAGGCCCAAGTTATATGCCGAGAGTGGGACAAGTATCTGTCGCTTCTGCAGATACCTGTCCAAAAGTTGAGCTTGAAGTTGCAAAAAACTCACCCACATTCATTGAAATAGCTATGTTTTTTTATAACTCACGACGAATTCATCACTGACAAAAGCTCATTTAATAATACACAACTACAGGGAGATCCGAAGAGGTTGACACAAAATCAAAAAAAAATTGAAAATTTTTGACAGGTCAAAAAATTGAGCCACAGATTCTTTTTGACAGCTGCATCCAGTTTTGCAGGGCTAGGCAGATTTTTGCCCATTTCTTCCCATTTTCCCACCCAAATCAACCCCTCCATACTGCTTCATACATGTCCCAGATACTTGGAATTGCAAGAAAACAGGTAAGTCTTCCCTATCATCTTCACTGCATACTCTCATTTTTTCTGACTCAACATTGTCATTAAGTAGATATGTTTGATCTTCATAATGTGTTAAATTTCCCACTTTCACCTTTGCAACCAACTTTTGATGATGTACTGGTGGATAATTTTTTTAATTCACCTCAACAAAGTCAAAGGCAAGAATATTTTCCAAATTCTTCTGATAATTTATCTCATTCTCCAGAAATTGGCAACAATCAACTTGGTTCTCTTTCTCAAACTTCAACTCAACATCAAGAGTTTTTCCAACCAGATTTTGGAATTAATTCAGAACTTAGAGCTCCCTCAGCTCTTACCTCAACTTCTGCAAATGCCAGCTTTGTTTCAACTCCCCACTCTTTAAAGCCACTTCATTCACCGGTGAAGATTCACCTTCAATATATACTATGGGTTGAAGTTTTTACAAACCAAGCTCAAGGCAGCTTTCAAAAGAAAAAAAAAGGTCTAACACTAATTGTCAGTGTATACTGGTATTTAAGTATGATTAAATAGTAAATATTAATAGTCCAAATACTTATTAATAAATGATTTATAGATTAAACCTCAGGGAAAGACTAATAAAATAGTTATGCTCAATAATAACTCACAATATTTGGATTGGTGTGGACTAGTGGTGGAAAATAGGTTAATAAAATATAGTTATAGCTAATATAAAAAAAATATCAATTTATAAAGGCTTTAAAATATACTTTAGAATGCTAATGATTGTTTTATAATGTTTATTTGAGTTGTAGTAAGTAAGTGATGTCCAATAACCTGTCAAATCCTCCCTTACTTATACCAAAATCCACTGGAGTGCACAGACCTTCAATCCAGATGATGTCAATGCTATCCCTGGAAAATACAGCACTGTGAGGGCTAATAACCTCCCCATGGGGTCCACTTCAAGCAGTTTCAACACCCAGACCTCCAGTAAGGACCCTCCATCACAATTTATGATACCACAGACTCATACCATAAATACAGTAAGCAGATAAAAGCGGATACCATAAAGAAACAGGTAAAATAACTCATCCAAAGAGTATATAATGAAACCTAAAGCACATAAATGAACCAAATCACCTTTCTGAGCCCCCAATAAGATCCCCAAGCATCCATAGTAACCCATTAATCATATCCTGACCCATAAATACATGAAAATCCATTAAAGGAAGCAGATTAAATTGCCCAAACTGGATATATGCACCTAGAAAGGTGTACATGCTTGTGTAGTTGTGGCGAGTCAAATGAATACATCCATATGACCTATAATAAGCAGAAAAATAAAGCTTATAGGCTATTTAGAGGATTAAACCCACATATAGACCTATATATACTTAATATAAGTATTTTATGACTCCATTAGCACCTTAATAAGTATGATGGGGCTATGGATAAGCTATTGAAACTTATATAAGTCATTTGATAGTGTAATAAATATATATATAAGCATAATAACCATATATATACGTATTATACCCACAATATTTACTTATAAGCTTGATTATATTAAGGTTATCTTACTTTAAACATAAGAAATACTCAGTCCTGGAGATACCTAGGATGACACAAATGCACACTGAAAAAATTGCTTCACCCAAATCAAAATTTACTTTTGATTGGGAGATCACAAATTTTAATCTCATTGACTTCAATGAAAAAGCTATTACAACTATTTTCAAAACTGAGAAAGAAAGATTGGCAAACTTGTTTAGGAAACATTCAAATGATGTGGATGTTTTTTGGAATGTAATGATTCCACATTGTGGTGACTTTGCAGCTTAACAAAAGGTGGATTTGGAATATCAAGAAACATTTGAAAAATTTCTTGTAGTTACCAATGGAATTTCTAAAGGTAGAAAGATTGTGTTTTGCATAACTCACACTGATCCCAAAGTTGAGGCAAATGTAAGATTCTTGATCCCTCTCTTTACTTTTTTTTGTTGATCATTTTTTATCTATTAGACATCAAGTATGCTAGATCAGATTGAAAATTACAGTGTAGCACCGGAAGAACCATCAAATGGGGAAATATCCACTGTTCAACATGTCTTCTTGGTCAACAATATACTGTTGTCGAACAAAGCTTGCTCAGATCTTTTCCCCTCAAAAGAAGCAATAGTTTTTGTCAATCCCACCAATTTAAATCAGTATATCTGTCTATATTATGATCTTGATGATCAATGGGCCCATGCAATTGTATTTTTTTCTTCCCTTATTTTCCTAATCAACATAATTAAATATTTTTTTGTTAAAGGAGGTAAATCAATCTGAGGTGACATTGGTTCTAATTCACAAAAATATTTTCCAAATATTTCAGAGAGCAAAATGCAAAAATGACATTGCTTTTCTCAATATAGCAACACTAAATGCTATTCATCTTACAGCTCAGAGAACTCATCATCATCAGGTTCAATTGAAATAGTTAAAAAGCCCAAGAAAATACAACTGAGAAATAACTCAAGTATGGCTCAGCAATGCTTCCAAAACCAAGTTCTTCAGTCATTGGGTCTGATAATTAAACAACATTTTCCGATTATTTGGATTTTACAAAAAGTAAACAAAAAATAGGGCAGTTTGTGATAGTTTGGAAAGTTTAGGCATGGAGACTTGGAGATTTTTTGAAAATTATCCTGTAAAAGAGTTGTTTGAATCAGGAGTTCTTAAAGGTTCTTTCTGCATGTTGGTTTTGTCAACAAAAAGATTTAAGGCTTATTTACATGAAAACAAAGAAAAAGAACATAATTTTCCTTATATTGTTGTATATGAACATGTGAATTATTCTCATATTGACACATCTTAACTTAATTCAAATTTAAAGCTTTTCATTTTACATAAAAAATGAGAGTAGAAGTCAGAGCAAATCATTTTGAGTGAAAAGACAAAGTTAACATTCATTACATGTAGCCACTATCTCTAAACAACTTCTTAATCAAGCTAATTGTACAAACACCTTGCACCATATTTTCTTTTATCTCTTAGTCCTCATTCTTACCTTTCAAAGCTACATATCAGCAAAGATTGATCTTCAAAGCACTAAATTATTTCTTGATAGGATTGAAGTCAGAAGAGTAAGCTGAAAAGTAGATTAGCCTACACCCCCAAGCTTCAAAAATCTGATTCACTCATCCATTGTGATGGATAGGTGCATTATCCATCACAAGGATGCTACATGGCCCTAAAAAAGGGCTCATAAATGGAAACTGGAAAGAAATAAGATCATCAAAAAAAAAGGCCAGACATAAAGAGAAAAAAAACCAATGCACCAAAAAATTTTCTAGGAAAAATTCAAAGTGGAAGCAAATAAAATTTTATTCTTGAACAACTAAGCCATCTAAACTAGAGGCATAAATTCCTGGAAACACATTAAATTGGTGTGTAACTTTATTTTGTGAAATTCTTGGGGTGGAATCACCTATTTGTGCCCAACCAGATGTATGTTCAACACATTTGGCTGTTACACCACACTAATATGTGTGAAGAAAAATTAGTATAATGAGAGTAGGCATTGAAGATGATAGGGAAGACTTATGTGTTTCCAAACAATTAAAAGTATCCTGGACATGAACAAAGAAGGATGAAGGGGTTGATTTGGATGGGAAAATGGAAGGAAATGGGTAAAAATCTTCCTAACCCTGCAAAAATGAATGCAGCTGTCAAAAAGAATATTCCACTCAATTTTTTGACCTATCAAAAGTTTTCAAAAATATTTTGATTTTGTGACAACCTCTTTGGATCTCCCTGAAACATAATTTCTGATGAATAAAATATTTGGGTTTGATTATCATCATTTAGCAAAATTATGTAAATATCTCATGCTTTGTTAATGCAAGCTGAATATTGGCTGCAACTGAGGATTTACAAAAAAACACAAGATGAGCTAAGACTTCTAAATAGGCTCCTGTCACAGAAATAAGTCCTCAATCTTTTCAGATTGAAAGACTTGACCCACACCTTTTTTTAGTCACTCAAAAAAGATCTCAGAATCACATCAATTGCTTTATATTTTGCTTTAGTCTCTTATCTCATTACAAATACGTGTGTTTACACCTAGCATAGATCCTCTACCACTTTTAATTACTCATTCTTAGTATTAAATATGATTCTATCATGTATTTACCTGCAGCAGAAAATAAAACAGTAACTAGATAAAAGGACAGACTGTAATTTTGCTATTCCTCAGTTAATTGTTATCTGCTCCAGGTAATGTATTTCTTTTTATATAGATATGTTTTCACTAATTTTTTCATACTTTGTACACTTATTCCTTTCAGTGACTTTATCTGATTCTTTGAGCTTGTTCTACACTATTTCTTACTTGGATTTCTGAATCCTGCGAAAAAGTGTTAACCTCTTATAAATTATGAGACCAGGTGATATCCTAACAGTAATAAAGACAATAGCAATCAATTAAATCCATCAAATAATACAAAGCTTTGATTCCAATGTGTCAGAAATCTCAATCCTTGACAAGGAAAACCACCAACAGTGGTCATTTTGCATGGAAAGTATGTTCATGCAACAAAATATTTACAGCATATTAATTAACTACACCTCACTCCCACTGGAGGTCAACCCTGATTTCAAGCTATTCAGCATTTGTAAACAATAAGCCTTTGGCTACATTACCCAGTTCATGAACCCATATCATCTTTAAGTATTGATCACCCCCAACAATAAAAATGAACCCCACAAGCTTTGGAAAAGACTAGCTGACCACTATAAGTCAGCAAACAAGACTAACTAGATGCACATTTTCCAAATATTTGCCTTACTCACCTGCCCAGGGGATATTCCAAAATACATCAAACTTATCAAAAAATTGAATCAGAGCTAGGTTCTGTAAAAATTGAGCTCAAGAAAAACCTGATTTCATCTTACTTTCTATACCCTCACCCAAGAAAATTCAACTCACTCCAAGAATCATTACTTCATAATGCTCAAGAAAGAAAGGAGACCCTTACTATTGAAAATCTAATTCAAGACCTTGACAACTTCATTCTTGAACATACTATCACCCATACAGAGCAGCCCAAGGCCCTTAAAATCACCAAAAAGAAAACTTAAAAGATCTGCACAGGAGGAAAACACAACCCAAAGACAAAAAATATTGTTTTCGACTTCATCCCCACCTGTGGAGCAAGAAAATGGACTGTTTGCTTTTACAGTAATTAGGGATTATTTTTGAAATGGGGTTGAAGATAATAGTTAAATACTAGAGTAGAGATGGCAAAATTAAATGGCAATAATATTTAAATTTAAATAAAGTCTTAAGGATTACTATCACATTGAGCAGTATATTGGCAAATCAGTTATAAAATAAATAAAAAGTTGTATATAGTTTATTTTAATGATAAGAACTTAAGATATATATTTTACAAAAAATGAGTTATTTAAAACAACAAAAGAAAATTCCTTTTATAGGAAAAAGTAATACATCATGAATTTTGTTGAAATCAAAAAAATCATTGAAAAATATTATAAAATTTAATATAAACATAATATAAGCGAGGTGAGAAGATTAGTTAAATGATTGAGTTTAAGTTAAATGAAAATAAATATAATGTAATTAAATGAACAAATTTAATTTTAATTTTAGTAAAATTCAAATTTAAATAAAAGATTCTCCCTTAAAGTTCCATGAAATACTAAAGACTCTTTCCTTCCTCTACCTGGCCTCCCTCTAGCTAACTTCAAGCAAGGTCTGAATCCCAGTAACCACATCAACTTAAATCTAAAATTTTTCCATAGTTCTTTTACTTACTAATTCAATTAATTTTACAACATGAAATAAAATTTTAATTAAATGAAAAATATTTGCATAAATAAAAAAAAGAGCTCAAGAATACAAAATAACTTGTAAGATAGTTATTTACTTATAGTTACACAATATACTACTTAAAGACTTTGAAATATTAAATCTATAATATTTAAAAAATTAAGTAAATAAGTAATTGAGTAATAAATTAAATCAGACCAGTTTTACTATCTTAAATGAGTTACTGGCTGACACAGACACTGTCAGCCTAGATATCCCTAGGACTGAGTATTTCTTATACTTAAAATAAGATGACCTTAATTACATTAAGCTCATATCTTAAAAATAAGGTTAAAACAATTATACATATGATTATAATACATATATATATAATTATTACACTATTATATAACTTATAGTAGTTTAAATAGCTTATCCATAGCCTAATAATACTTATTAAGGTTTTAATGGAGTCATAATATACTTATCTTAAGTGATATTAATTAATTATTGACATACATAAGCTTAAATGTATACATAAAGCCCATATTCAGTGAAATATGCAGTATATTATGTATATTTAGGTCTATAAGTGGGTTTTAACCTCTTAATAGCCTATAAACTTTGTATTTCTGCTTATTTTAGGTCATATGGACGTAATCAGTGGATTAACGACGCCTACAGAAGCATATACACCTATTTCAGGCACATACACTCAGTTTGGACAACTTAATCTGCTTCCTTGGATGGATATTCACGGATTTGTGGGTTGGGAGGTCAGGGATGGGTTAATATGGATGCTTGAGGATGTTATTGGGGGATTGGAAATTTCATTTGTTTCCTTTATATGCTTTGGGTTTCATTTTATCCCTTTTGGATTAGTTATTTTACCTGTTTCATTATGGTATCTGCTTTTATCTGGATTTTCTAATTATGTTTTGGGTCTGTGTTAGCATTAATTGTGATGGAAGGTCCTTACTGGAGGTCTGGGTGTTGAATCTGCTTGAAGTGGACGCCATGGGGAGGTGATGGGCCCTCAAAGTTCTGTAATTGCCAGGGATAGCAGTGACATCATCTGGATTGAAGGTCTGTGCACTCCTGGGGATTTTGGTATAAGTAAGGAGAGATTTGAGGGGTTATTCATCATCAATTACTTACTACAATTCAATCAAACACTTCAATACAATTATTATCATTTAGAAATATATTATAAAGCCTTTATAGGTTGATATTATCATTATATAAGCTATAACTATATTCTATTTATCTATTTTCCACCACTAAACACGCATTTAAATCCAAGTATTGTAAGTTTTATTTGAGTCTAACTATTTTATTAGTCTTCCCCGAGGTTTGATCACTAAATCATTTATCAATAATTAGTGGGACCATTAATAAATACTATTAAATCATACTTATATACTAGACATACTGACAGACACTCTCAAATCAAATCTTGCTATAGACTTATCCAAAGCTCAGCCCTCAATACCAAAATTCTTCTCAAGTTTTTCTGTCCCCACCAAGGATACTTTCATCCTGGAAACAAGCACTACTAAACACATTTTTAATTCTATGGACCATTTCTGTTCTCTTAACAATTTCCAATCCACTTTTTCTTTGGTGATGACTCTATGCCACCTTCTGAAGGAAGTGGCTCAGTCATCCTAGCTTCTGACAACTAATGAATGATTCTTGAAAATTGCCAATTTTTCCCAACCTTAAAAACCAACCTCATTAGCTTGGGAACTTTGAGAAGGAAAAATAGTGGCATGGAACTAGCTACTCATGAGAATAAACTTCTAATAAATACTAGCTCTGGATACAGTTTAGTGGAAGAGTTTGTGAACAATTAATTTGTTCTCAAACATTTCTTCACCAGTAAGTCTTCCTCCACTAATGTTTCTCTTCTTTCACTTTCTAAAAGCTTGTCTAACTGGAATAACAGACTATTTCACCCAGGAAAACCTGTATTGGATTACCTTCAAGCCCTCAAACTAATCATTCCTTTGGAATCTAGTGATTATTTTTGTGAAAGTTGCATTGATTCAAAGCACCATGCACTCACATTCACTGGTATCTTACCTAAAGCCTCACAAACACTTGTGTAAATCTATTCAGACCTAAGTGGAAAAAGCTTTCCTCCATATTTAGAAGGCTACCTTAACTATTTTCAATAAACAGACTTCTACACTTCATACCATTTCATCTACATCTTAAAAAATAAAAATGACACCTTCCCTATATTTTTCCATTTTAAAAAAACTATTGAACTAGCACTTAATACTAAAATTTTTAGCCTAGTTAATTATTGAGGTGGAAAATACTGCAATAAATAATTTAAAAATTACCTATATAAAGAAGGAACACAAATGCATTTCAAAGCACCATATACTCCAAAGAAGAATCCAGTTGCAGAAAGAGCCAACCAAACTACCACTGAAAAATACAAAGCCCTTCTGTTTAAAGCCAATATTCCTTCAGAACTATGGGCTAAGACTGTCACCAAGGCTGTGTATCTTTACAATAGAGCCCCTACTAAAAGCCAACCAATGGTATCTCCTTATGAAAAGTTGTTTGGTTATTCCCCTAATCTTTCCAACCTATGGACTTTTGGGTGTGGTACCTACTCCTTGATCCCAAAAAACTTTGAAAAGGTAAATTAAATTCCTCTTCTCACCACTTAATATTAGGCTGATATGACAAAAAGTTAAGCTCTTATTGGTTTCTTGATCCCTATGATCACTCTATTTTAAACTTACATGATATAATATATAATGAAGATGTCTTCCCTTACCTAAAACTAAGGCAGGCACATAATACCCATTACCTTTCTTTGTTTTGTTTAATAAATGAAGAATGTCACATTATCATGATTACAGAAACATCCCTAGAAGAGTCAGAAGAAATACTAATCAACCTCTTCCTATCTCTCCTCCACAAGAATCTTTTACTCCTGACCCAGAGCCCTCTGAGCCTGAAGACACTGAAGATGAAGAAATTATGAGACTAATCCAGCCAAAAAACATCCCAGTTTATGAATGCTTCCCATATATTCTAGCTGAAAAGCCTCCTCCTAAAGAAATTAACTCCAAAAACATTATCAATGAGCCACATTAGAGACATCCCAAAATCAAATTCACCACACCAAATCTGTACATTTAGCCTCATCACTTCCAATTCCTCCCACTTATCAACTCAAAGTCTCTGGAAAAGATGCTGAAGCATGGTCTGAAACCATAAACACTGAATTAGATAGTATGTCAAAACAACAAGTCTAGAATGTTGTGGAAAAAACCATTAGCACCAAGCCTATTGTTATGAAATGGGTATTAACTGTAAAAGAAAATGAACTTGGAGGGATCTACAAATTTAAAGCCTGATTATGTGCCCAATGGTTTTATCAAACATAAGGCATTGATTAATTTGAGGCCTATGCACCAACAGGATCCCTCACCAGCTTCAGAGTTCTCTTGCCACTTGAAACACAACATCAGTACCTAATGGAACACTTGGATGTTAAGGGTGAATTCCTCAACAGCTCATTAGATGAAGAAGTTTATCTGAAAATACCCCCAGGTGTAAAAATAACAGAAAGAATGAGCAATCCAACCTTAAAACTCAAAAAATAAATCTATGGTCTAAAACAGTCCCTTCAATGCTGGTCAAAAGAAATCAAAAACTTCCTTCAGTTGGTAAACCTCTCAGCCTAACCAGCAGATCCTTACCTATTCACCTCAGATAAAAAAAAACCCTGCTATTTGTGTAACTTCATGTGGATGATCTGGCCATGTTTGGAAAAGATCTAACCACCTTCAAACAAAAAATTAGCACCAGGTCAAACATGGAGTTCCTAAGACCCCTCAAATACTTTCTTAGAGTAAAAATTGATAGTAAACCATATTCTAACTCAGTCAATTTATCTCAACCAACCTACATATCAAACCTCCTAAAGGAATAATACATTTCAACCTTTAAAAAAGTGGCTACACCCCCAATTCCTCACAAAAAATTGCTTCCCGCCACTCCAATCAAGATTTAACACTTCAACAACCATAACATAAATTTTTGTAGTGCCATTGGATCACTAAATTACTAAGTCCAATGCTCTTGGTAAGCCCTTACCTTTTCAGTCAGCCTATTGTAACAACACTTGGAGAATCCTGGTATCACTCAATGGATTCCCTTCAAGCACATCCTCCTCTGCTTAGCAGGCACAATAAATTAAGCTCCTAAATTCTTGATGCCTTTCAAGCAAAAACAACCCCTAGGCCCCCACTCATTGTCCTTAACCACAGGGTATGCTGATGATGACTGGGCTGGTTGTCCCAGAACTCGCAGAACAACAAAAGGGTATATTTTCTTCTTCAACTGAGGAGCCATATCATGGAAGTCAAAGAAGTAACACAAAGCTGCTCTATCTTCCTCAGAAGCAGAGTATAGATCATGTACCTCCACTGGAAAAGAAGATATTTTGCTTATTTCACTCTTTTAATCACTACATTTTCCTGTCACTCTTACAATTACAATCTTTGGAGACAGCCAGGGCACCATTTCTCTCTCACAAAACCCCATTTTCCAAGCTTGCACAAAACATATTGAAGTACAATACCACTGGATTTTCAAGCAAGTCCTGGAAGGAAAAATAAAAATAACCTACACTCCTACTACCTCAATTTTAGATAGCTCCCTTACCAAGTTGACTCCTTTTAAAGAACTCTCAACTTTCTTAAAGTATTGTGGTCTCCTCCACATAGACTCACATGAAAGGAGGCTGTAAGATTGAAAAACTCAACCCACACCTTTTTTTAGTCACTTGAACAACAGCTCAGCATCACATCAATCAAGTTACCTTTTGCTTTATTCTCCTATCTTATTAAGAGTATGTGTATTTACACCTAAAATAGATCCTCTACTACTTGTATTTACTCCTGCTAAGTATTAAACTTGATTCTATTGTTTATTTACCTGAAGCAGAAATTAGAAAAGTAACTAGATATAAGGACAGATTTTATTGTTCCTATTCCTTAGTTGACTTATTTCTGCTGCCGGTAATGTCTTTCTTTTCATGTAGATATATTTTCATTCATTTTTTCATACTTTGTACACTTATCTCTTTTAGGTGACCTGATCTGATTCCTAGAGCTTGTTCTGCACTATTTCTTATTTGGATGTCTGAATCTTTCTAAAAGGTGACTTTATCTGATTCATTGGGCTAACTCTGTGAAATTTATTACTTGCATTTGTAAATCCTCCTAAAAGGTTTTCCCCTCTTATAAATCTTAAGCTGCAATTCTCACCAGTACATAAAGATTGTGAGCCAACTTCCCAAAATCAATTCCTATTAAGATGAACATATCTTATTTATTTATATATTTAGCTGAATTTTATTCAAGTCTAGTTTTAATTCTCTTCTTCCTTAAAAGCCATGAGACTTTTATCTTTTAAATTATTGAATAATTTCTTTCAAAAATTAAACTTAATTATGAAACATGTAAGAGCAAGTAATAATGGGATTATATATTTATCTTATATCTATATTTTTAATTTTTAATTTTATACAAACTTTTCAATAGTATATGTTACTCTGTTTCCATAGAATGATACATGTGTCTTTGTGGTTTTCTTTTTGTGTGCTATTCATTCATACATGCCTGTATTGAGAAAACTTTGAATTTTTCTACTCTATTGTTATTTTGTTGAGGAGATAAAATAATGTATGGCACAGACCTCTGGAATATATAAAGTGACTATTGTCAGTTTCTATCTCCAGTGGCCATAATCTATTTCTAGGTAAATTAAAGTTTCTCTTTTTGTATTTCTTTATATGTAGTAAACACCAATTCTACATTGTGCTACTAATAGGTTGGTAGTACACTCATAGATATAGGCTTGTGATACATACTCACTAGACTAAATATTATTTTTAAAGGTATGTTTTAGTTGATTTATATATTTAAGTGCAATATATGTTGCTCAAGAGTGGATTTAATATATTTCTAGGTTGGTAGTGCAATCATAGATGCAGGCTTGTTATGCATACTCACAAGAATACATATTATTTTTAAAAGTACTTTTTAGTTAATTTATATATTTATGTGCAATACATGTCACACACAAGTATCCTTAATATATTAATAGGTTGGTAGTGAACTCATATATATAGGCATGGAATACATACTCACAAGACTACATATTATTTTTAACAGTTGGTAGTGCACTAATAGATATAGGCTTGTGATACCTACTCACAAGTATACATATTATTGTTAAAGGTTCATTGGAGATTCCCAACATCCTAACATATATACTGGGCTCTCTTTCTTATTTTTGTCCATATTCTTCTGTTTGCTCAATACTATTGTTTACACAAGCATACCTGACCCATGCTCCATATGGAATTAAATGTGGAATCAGAGTATGTAACCCATAGTGAAATGAAACTTACTGGTGGGGGCTTCTACATCTAGTGACATACAGCCCTATGTTGTTTTGGGTCAGTTACAGCCCTGGTGTGAATTCCAGAAAATAGGGATAGTTCAAAAAACACAAAATATTATTATATATAAAATAGGGAAAAAAACCCTGAACTACATGTCTAGTTCAGTTTTTGGTTACATGGTATGTTTGAGGTTTTGATTTGTGGAGTAACCTTGATTGAGAAGGTTGAGAGTGACCCTATTTGTGCTTAAATTTTTTTTATGAGGTTGGCATCTCCTTGCCTCATTCCACTATCTGTATGCACATCTCTTTACTATCCTAGCTCTCCACTTTCTCATCCCTGCCCCATATGAACACTCACCATACCACCTTGCTCCTTAAAAAACAACCCCACCACCACACAACATGATATTGTACTTTCAAAACACCTCAAACACTCCACACCTGCTTTCTGCACTTGGAAGAAACTCCCTCAACCCCACTCCACATTCGTCTACTCATAAAATAGCCCAGACTACCAAAGAAAATTTTATTGCACTTAAAATACAAACCTCACAACTCACATCATCTTTAACCTCTTGTAAATCAGCCACAATACCCCTACCCACTTGAGTGCACTTGAAAAACACCTTGAGACATCTAAACCAGCTTCCCCTTCTTACAAACCACCCCACACTGCCCCAGCCCACTTTAATATACTCAAAATACACCCCTCAAAAGCAAAACCACCTATATCCTCTCAAAAACAAGACCAAATTTTTTTTCTTTTGTATCTTTTTCATACACTCAAGTGATAAATTTTCAGGCTCTATAGAAAAAATCCATCTGAGAGTACACTAATTTTTACAAAACATGGAAAATGACTTTCTTTATAAGAACCCCATTTTTTTTTGGGGGGGTATTTCAATTAAATTAAATTTTTCCATTATTAAAAGCTACTTGAACTCTTCATTTTTTTTAGCTCAAAGAAATTTTTCTGCTTGTTAAATTTCTAGCTCATAAGCTCAAATTCTTCTATTTTATTGAACAGTTTTTTCTTTGCTTATTTAAATCATTTTCATGTGTTGTAGGTAGGTGTACATTTTTCAAGCTATTAAGGCTGAAATTCTTTTGCAATGCTTTTTTGTTTCTGATAGTCATATTTCAACATAGGGTGATATGGGTGGTTTTAAAGAGGAGAGAAATGAGAAGGAGTGGTTAGGATCTTTCTTGAGTGCAGTAAAGTAGGTGGTGTGGTGTGGGCTGATTGGTGAGAGGAAAAAGTTGAGGAGGGGTGGTTAAAGTATTTATTGATTGCAGTAGAATGGGGTGTTTTAAGCTGGTTTTTGAGAGAAGAAAGGTGGTGTGGCTTGAAAGGGGTGTTTTTTGAGTGCATTAAAGTGAGATAGGGTGGCTTGGGGTGGTTTGCAATAGGAGGAAAGTGGTTTGGGCTGTTAGAGGTGTTTTTTGAGTTCAGTAAAGTAGAGGGGTGTTGTGAATGGATTATAAAGAGGCAAAAGTTGAGGAGGGATGTTTTGAATGTTTTTTGAGTATATTTTAGTGGGGAGGGGTGGTTGCAGCTGGTTTTTGAGAGATAAAGGTTGTGTAGTTGGTGAGGGGTGTTTTTTGAGTAGATCATAGTGGTCTGGGGTAGTGTGGGGTAGTTTGAAAGTGGAGTTAGATGTGTTGTGGGCTTATTTTCAAAAGGGAAAGTTGAGGAGGGTTGTTTGTGGTGTTTTTTGAGTGAAGTAAAGTGGGGAGGGGTGGTGCAGGCTGGTTTTTGAGAGGAGATTGGTGGTGTGGCTTGTGAGGGCTGTATTTTGAGTAAATCAAAGTGGGCTGGGATAGTGTGGGATGGTTTGTAAGAAGGGGAAGCTGGTTTAGATCTCTCATGGTGTTTTTCAAGTGCACTCAAATGGGTAGGGGTATTGTGGGCTGATTTACAAGAGGTGAAAGGTGATGTGAGTTGTGAGGTGTGTATTTTAAGTGCAATAAAATGTTCTTTGGTAGTCTGGGCTGTTTTATGAGTAGAGGAATGTGGTGTGGGGTGGTGGGAGTTTTTTCCAAGTTCAGAAAGCAGGTGTGGAGTGTTTGAGGTGTTTTGAAAGTCCAATATCATGTTGTGTGGTGGTGGGGTTGTATTTCAAGGAGCAAGGTAGTATGGTGAGTGTTCATATGGGGTAGGGATGAGAAAGTGGAGATCTAGGATAGTAAAGAGATGTGCATACAGGTATTGACATGATGTAAGGAGATTCCAAAGTCAGAAAAAAAGAAAAGAAAGTGGGAAAAAAAAGAAGCATTCCATTTGTTGTCGCAGAAATGTATCCATAAATTGAATAGGGTCACAAAACTGAACTTTATGTCTAGTTCACACATTTTTTCCCTGTGTAGATTTATAGGTCAGATATAATGTTTTTCTAATCATTTAATTTTTCTTATTTAGATATTTATTTGAAATCAAACGGGGAAAAAATCCTGAACTAGACCACTTTTCAGAACAAATTTCTTCAGTCAGATTTTAATAAATGGAATTCTATGCAACCAAGGGCTAGTTTTGTATATCTATTTTATTTTGAGCTATATATTATGATGAGTAAGATACACCATAAATATGGATAGTGGAATTTCTAGCAACTCCACAAAGTTGAACCCTAACTCACAAAAGATTGAAAAAAGATTGAGTCAGTGATTATGAAAATGAAGATTAAGGGTGAGAATTGAATAAACTTGATCTTAATAAAATCCAAAGCTCACTTTAAGCTTATTTTTGGAAGCTTTTTTTATGAAATTTTTCAGAATCATCCAGTTTTTAGTGAATTCTCAGTAAAAGGTAACTTAAACTTAGTCAAAAATTATTCACTGTACAGTGAGTACTCAGATGTAAAGGCCAGGGATTATGCTTCCAGGGCTTTAATTGAAACTAGGATTGGGGAAGCTAGACATACTGTCACATTACATCCAGTGAGACAAAAACAGGACAATAAACCAAGTTATTGTGAAATTTTTCCACTGTAGTGACTCATATGCATGCTCCTCTCTTATACTACCTACGTGAATAATACTTGACCCTCCATTATCTCTCACTAGTAATTATAAGTGAATGATTATATTTAATTCTTTACTATGAATTGCGGCAAAAAAAAATCTGGCACCTGATAACAGGTGCCTCCCCCAAATTGAACTACCATAGTTCAGTCAAGGATAGCTACCTGCTAGTAGGTGCTAAATTTGTTTTACTGGTGCATGTGCTTCTTTAAAGCTCAAAAATTGACATAATTCAGAGCTTATTAAGCCCTCAAAAGCTACTCAGTCACCATTAGGTTCAAAATTAGTAAAAAATGAGTCCATCCTCAGTAAGCATGAAGTGAGCTCTTAGTAACTATTCAGTGAAATATCAGTAACAAGTCAGTTAATTTTCAGTAAAATCAGTTATTTCTCAGTAAAAAGTCAGTTAATTTCAATAAAAAGTCAGTTATTTCTCCATAATAAGTCAGTAAATTCTCAGTACCAAGTCAACACAGGGTAAAATATAAGCCAAAGTGTAGGCAATTCTTTATTGTCTCTCAGACTGCCCCAAGAGTAACCTCAGTAGTAACTCCAGTAGCCATTTTTTTTTGGAAGAATGGTTGTCTTATAAATCAAGAATAAAAATTTTTATCATATATGCATCAATTTTCTTTAAAAAAAATAATGCAGGAGTTGGTATGAGTCAAGAATTTTCCTGTAAAAAAATATATGAATACCAAATCTCTTTAAAAAAGAAATATTTATCTTACTTTATATTTTATATATTTTTGGAAAAATTTCCTATATTTTTTTCACTTGTATCAAATTTTTTATTCAATGTTTAAAATTTATTAAGCTTTTTTTTAATTTTTGTTGATTATTAAGTTTATTTCTTAATGTTTTATTGATTGTCAGAATTTTTAGAATTTTTGGCATTGATAGATTTTTTTTTGTCTTTAAATAATTTTTATTAATTTTTCGGAATTTAATAGGACTTCATTTAAGTTTTTTCAAAATTGTTTGAATTTTAGTTATTTTTTTGAGCTCATTGCATTTTTTTTAAAGTTTTTTGAAGTTTTCAGAAGGTTTCTGAATTTTTCTGAATTTTTTTATATGTTCTAATTTTTTTTTTAAATTTTGTTGAATTATTTGACTTTTTTATGAATTTTTTTTGAATTTTTTTTAAATTTTTTTACATTTTTTTATGTTCTTTTGATGTTTTTGGTTTTTTTTACTTTTCTTTGATTTTTTTCTCACTGTTTTAATGCTTGAATTGAACTTGTAGTCATGTGCCAAAAAGATGCAGTGTCTTTTCAAGAACATGACTTGAATTGTGATTTAAGTCATGTTCAAAATAGACACTGCATCTTTTAAAGCAAAGGCTTGAATCTGATTCCTCATTGCAAGTTGTTAGATGGACCACAAGAAATATGATTCTGTGAAAATTTTTGGTCCATCTGGCAACTTGCACTAGAGGAATTAGAATCAACTCATGTGCTTGAAAAGACGCTGTGGTCTTCCAACATTGGCAGGGGCCTTTGTTGTGTGATTTGGCGCTGTTTGTGCATGTCTTAATTGACATCTGTTAAGGAATTGGGTATTTTTCTGGTTTTATTCCGTGGATATTGGGTCTGCAGGTATGTGGGTACTATCATTGGATAGCCCTGGTTTTTCTCTATATTTTATGCCTTGTAGACATTTTTCATATTCTAAGTTTTAAGGGGTCATTTCCTCATTTTTCATTTATAAAAGATTGCTGTTTAATTTTGTTTTTCATGTTTTATGGGCTAACCTTAAGTCTTAGGGTTAAGTGCTTAGTACAATTGGATAGAGCTAATTTTTCTCTATATTTCATGTCTTAATGTTGTTATAGTGAAATTCCGTGTTTTAAAGGTTTTAGTAGTTGTAGCTAAATTTTCTAAGTAGATTAGTGGTTTTTATTGGTTTTCTGGCTTCAGGGAGGCTGGGCCGCTTCAGGAGGCATCTCCAACGTCGGGCGGCCCGCCCGCCTCTGTTTTAGGAGGTTGGGGAGGGCTTCAGGAGGGTTTTTTATGCAATTTGGCGGGTACAGGCACCAGATTGGTGGGTGCGCATGGGCTCTTACTTAGTGGTCTGTGTGTACATAGTGAATAAGACAGTTTGGGGCAACCTTAATCATCATACAACCATCCGGAGGTGATCTCATTGTTCCTCACTCAGTTTTCACTGTTTTCTGGCCACAATTGGCTGTGTTTGTTGCAAGTGAGTTCTTCATTTAACTTAACTTTGGCAACTGTTTTCTCTGTTATAGTCTTGCAAGCTATAGCAAGTATTATTGCTGTCTCTGGTGTGGATTTGCAGCCTACATCAAGTATCTTTGCTGTCTCTGGTGTGGACATTGTTCTACATTTCAGTTCTTTGGTCTGGTAGTCTATCTGGGGACTACTTTCTTGGCTCATCAAGCAGTCAAGTGTGTTAAAAATGAGCTTTAGCAAAACATGAACCAACTTTCTTTAGCAAGTAAATCTCACTCTATTTTTCTAAAGGGACAGGGTATTTTCTCTCTGGTTTTTCTCCAACTCCCTTGGTCAAGGCCTATAGCTAGTACTATAGGATTGTCTACATTTCTGGCGCCCAACGTGGGGTAGAACTTGCTAGTTCTTTGGAATCTCTGATTTCTTTGGTTGGCTCTTTTTGGTGTTTTGGTCTGGAGGTGTGCTTCTGGTTCTGCTATTCCTGTGGTGACTGTCAGTGGGGGAGATGGTCCTCCTTCTGTGATGGTTAGGGAGTGTGTAAGGATAAAAACTTAGGATGGTACCAAGTTTAATGGGGAGGATGTCAAGTGGTTTCTAGAGAAGTATGAAACTGCTGCTGGAGTGGATGGTGCTTCCTACCTGGACATAGTGAAGCAGATTATCTTCTTCATTGGTGATAGGTCAGTGGAGAAGGAGATTGTGGCCATGTCTGGCTACAAGAAGAGGGATTGGAAATTGTTGTGTAGGGAGATGATAGATAGATGGGGTGTCAGGTTCACTATGGTGGATCTGAACAAGGTTGTCAGTGAATGGCAATCTTATGGTGGTTTTGGTAACTTACATAGTTACAGGAAGTTTCTGCTACAGTTTGATCCTGTGGTGGAATATTTTGTGGAAGTGGAGGAGCTGGCACATGAAAATGCTGCCAAGGATGTTTTTTGGTCTGCCCTGGCTAGAGATGTCAGGATGGATGTGTTGAAGGAGTTGTCAAGAAAGAAATTGATGAAGACTCTTTCTAATGGGGACCAGAAGCTGCCTGCCTTGGATAATGTGAAGGAGGCTGTTGAGGCCCATTTGAAGTTATTGGCTGTGGACACCTATCACGAGGGGTGTGCCAAGTATGTCAGCAAAGTAAGTGAGGCTTTGGCTGAAGAGGAAGTTAGGGAGAAGAAGGAGGAGAAAAATTTGGTGCAGGTTCCCAAACAGGAGAGGGACCCAATGGTGGAGCAGTTGGCTGATCTTACAAAGCAGCTGCACATTTTTTTTCAGGAGGCTAAGAAGGTTAATAAGGCACCTTCTCAGCCTAGAGATTTTGAAAGGAGGGCTGGGAGGAGTGATCCTTGGGTTTGCTCTTATTGCAGTAGGAGGGGGCACAGGTCCAATGATTGTTGGGCATTGAACAGAGATGTGTCTGAAGGAAAGGTGGAATTTGATGGCAGGGTTTTCAAGTTCCCTGACGGTTCTTTTGTGAAGCCCAGTGAGGGGCAGGCTCCTGTGGATTTGGTCAGGAGAAGGGGTGGTCTCAATCAAAGGAGGCCAATGTTTGAGGAGATTCCTGATCAGGGGAAGTCTTCTGTTAAGGTAGATGAGGACGTCAAGGGAAAGGGGAAGGAGGTCAATAAGGTCTCTTTTTCTACTTCCTTTGGTGGTTTGGAGTTGTATTCTTGTGGTGGACAGTCAAGTGGTGAATGCTTGGCTGGTGTTTATGATGTGGAAGCAGGAAAGTTGGGAAGGCCTAAGAGCAGTTCTCAGGCCCAACCAAAGCCAAATGCTTCAAACGTGGATCCTAAGCTGAGTGCAGCTAGGAAGAGGTACAGCAAAGAGGAGCTGTACAAGATGCAGAAGGGTATGGCTGATATGGGCCCCCCTAGTTTTTGCGCATTGGACATGAATGGTGAGCCAATGCCAATGGAGGTGAATTCTGACTCTGAGGAGGATGTTCCTTTGGCTTCATTGCCAAAGCCTTCTGGAGTCAGAGGTTCTGGTGAGGGATCTGGTTTGGTTCATGTTAATGGTAAATCTGTTGGTGGTGCTGGTCCTCATGAATATTCTAGGACCAAGGTGGCGAAGCAAAGAGCTCACTTTGAGAGGCCAGTAGTGTCTGGTCAAGTTAATGTTATGGACTCTGTCCTGGAAAGGATGAATCAGGGTCAGGTTTCCCTATCTTATGGGGAATTGTATGCTATCAGTCCAGGGTTGGCTGATAGGCAGAAAAAGTTGTTGACCAGGAGAAGAGTTTCTTCTGGTGAGGTAGAATACATTTGTGATTCTGCTGAAAAGTTTGGTGAGGGGTTGGAAACTCATTTTTCTGCTCCTCTGGGATATGTCAATGTCACTCTGAATGGCAGGGAGGCAAGGGCATTGGTGGATTCAGGTTCTCAGATAAACCTGATTTCTTTGTTTGAGGCAACTCATATGGGCCTCCCCATCAACACTGGTATTGGTGGGAATTTGAGAGGTATCGGTGGCCATGTCACTGAATTGGTTGGAACTTCAGAGTTTGTGAAGTTAGATGTTGGAGGAGCCTCAGGGAAGGTTCATTTTTACATTGCTAAAGGTAATGTAAAAGCAGTTTTGGGTGGGCCATTCTTGATGGATTTTCAGGCAAGAATTGGTTATCAATTTGATTTGGGAATCAGTTTGGAGTTGACTGGTGAAGACAAAAGGAGGCTTCACATGAGTTATCATCCCCTGGAGAGGATGGTTGGGAGACCAGGCCTAGTTTATCTTCAATGTGCCAGTGCATGGACTGCTGCAGGAGAAGGAAGGAAGTGGGTGCTGCCTCTGGTTTTTTGGAGTGCGGCTCAGGCTCTATTGAGAGTCTGACTTTTATAGAGTAAAAAGGGCTGATCACCCTAGTGCTACAACCTCTCCCCAAGATGAGGAAATCCCAGGTTGAAGTAGGTCAGCTCCCTTGGAGATATACCAAGTGGATTTTCAACTTTCTCTTTTTAATGTTTCTCTTCTCTGCAAGTATTCATTAAGTTTTTTATCAAGTCTCTGTTCCCTCTCAAGATTCTAAATTATTTTTAATTCAAGTTCAAAGAAGAATATTGGTTATATATCTTTATTGAAAGATATGCGGAAAAGTTTTGGGGAAGTGAGATTGGGGTCTAAAAGTAAGTCCTCCCAATTTTGCACTGCTAGGGTTTCTTCTACACCTTTCAAAAACATTACCTGTGCCACACCTGTGAGCATTGGGGAAACCCCTGGTTATTTTTGTAGGTCAGAAGAAAACTCAAGAAAAGAAGATAAAAATTTCAAGATAATTCATGAAAATCAAGAAAAAAATCTGAAGATAATGAAGAAAGAAGATGCAAAATATTTTTGTGAAGATCGTCAAGATCTATTTTTGGGCCTCCAGCATGAGGTTAAACTGCAGAAAATTATGAAGAGAAAAGATCATCAAGATCAATTTTTGGGCCTCCAGCATGAGGATAAACTGCACAATTTTAGAAGGTGTGATTCAGAAGATGAATCAAGATTTGAAGATTTGGAAGTTGGAAGTGAGGATAAAGACATGGAATTGCGGAAAAGTTTTGGAGTGGTGAGATTGGGGTCTAAAAGTAAGTCCTCCCAATTGTGCACCGCTAGGGTTTCTTCTACACCTTTCAAAAACATTACCTTGGCCACACATGTGATCAATGGGGAAACCCTTGGTTTATGTTCCAGGTGTGGTGGTTAAGATTTCCTGAAGATCCCTCAAGTTGAAGTTGGAGCAGCAAAGTATAAGAAGGTAGCGCAGAAGATTAGGCCTGTCAATGAGCCTATGCCTGTGTGTTTGAATCCACCTTTGAAGAGACCTCCTTTTTCAAGAGATACGTACTGTACTCCTTTGGTGAAGAATCCTCCCGAATTTGTAGAGACGGCTAGAGTGACTGCGGAAAGATTGAAGGTCGTTAATTTTGGTCCTGGTGGGTGGTTGTCAGAAGAAGAAAAGAAGTTGTTGTTGCACGTTATTGTGCTGAGGGAGAAACCTGTGGCTTTTGTTGAGGAGGAAAGGGGTGTATTGAAGCACTCTTATGGGGAACCTTACTTGATTCATGTGGTTTGCCATGAAACTTGGCAAATCAAACCTATTCCGATTCCAGCCGCTATTAGAGAGGATTTTGTAGAGATTGTTAGGGAAAGAGTCAGGAATGGGTTATACGAACAATCGACTTCAAGCTACTCAAGTCCGGTTTTATGTGTAAAAAAGCAGAATGGAAAGTTGAGGGTGGTTCATGATCTTAGAGACTTGAATAGAGTCAGTATCAAGGACGCTGGTATGCCACCAAGTGCAGAGGATTTTGTTGAAGCTTTTGCTGAAAGGGTGTGTTATGGTTTGGGTGATATTATGGGTGGTTATGATGAGAGGGAACTACATACGGATTCAAGGCCTCTCACAACTTTTGAGACTCCTTTGGGAAGAATTCAGCTCACTAGGTTGCCTCAAGGAGCAACTAACTCAGTGGCAGTTTATCAAGAACAGATGGCTTGGATTTTTCAGGATGAGGTTCCTACTCATGCTTGTATTTTTATTGATGATGGTGGAATTAAAGGACCATCCACTGATTAGGGTAATGAGGTGTTAGGGGAGAGCCCTGGAATAAGGAGGTTTGTGTGGGAATATGCAATAACTCTAGAGAGAGTGTTGTTCAGGATTGAAGAGGCTGGTTTGACCATTTCAGGGTCAAAATTCTGTTGTTGTGTTCCTGCTTTGGAAATTCTAGGTCATGTGGTATGTAAATAAGGAAGGATTATGGCGAAGAAGAAGATTAATAAAATTCAGTCATGGCCAAGGCCTAAAAATACTACTGAAGTTAGGGGATTTTTAGGTGTATGTGTATATGTCAGGATTTTTATTAAGGATTTTTCTTTGTTGGCTTCACCTTTAAGGAGGTTGACTAGAAAAGATGCAGATTGGGAATGGACTGAAGAGTGTGAAGAGGCTTTTCAGAAGTTGAAAAAGGTTGTTGGTGAAGATATTTTTCTTCACAAGTTGGATTATGGTGTTGGTTCTGGAAAAATTTATCTGGCAGTGGACTCAAGTTATATTGCTGCTGGTGCTGTTTTGTCTCAGGAGGATAAGACTGGGAGGGTCAGGCCAGTAAGATATGAGTCTGTGGTTTTTAATGAGGTGGAATCTAGGTATTCTCAACCTAAGTTGGAATTGTCTGGCGTAGCTAAAATTTTAAAGAAGCTACAGACGGTTTTGTGGGGGCAGCATTTTGAGCTGCAGGTGGATGCAAAGTCTTTGGTTCAGATGATCAATACACCTAGTCTTCCAAATGCTCCAATGACTAGGTGGGTGGAATTTATTCAACATTTTTCTTTTGACCTGGTACACAAACCAGGTAAAACTTTTACTATGCCTGATTGATTATCAAGGAGGCCACCTACAGATGAAGATTCTGAGGCTGAAGAGTTTTATGAGGATGTTCCAGTAGTTAGGGCCAGCACAAAGGGTGCTGAAGATTTTTCTGACCTCCCCCAAGAGGCTAAACTGGCTGGATCTGATCTTGATTCTGGTGATCAGGATGTTTTTGTTGATGAAGATGGAGTTGTTGTTTGGGACAGCTCAAAATTGGAAAAGGGTGTTTTTGTTAGTGAACTGGATTCTCAAAAGGTTCAGTGGAAAGAGAAGGACGTGCCAAAATTTAAAGATTGGTGTCCTGGTTGGGCTGCTCAATTGGCTCATGTTCACACTGGTGATTTTGGTGACAGAATTGTACCCTTGGATGTTGTTTTGTTGGATTTTGAAGATGAGACCTGGGGTCAGTCTGGGTTTTATTTTATTTTGGTGGAATATCTGTTGACCTTGGAGAGGCCAGATAGTTGTGATGATGATACTTGGTTGGCAATCAAGAAGAAGAGTCCTGGAATTTATGTGTCAGGAAGGCGGTTGATGAGGAGGAGACATCCAAATCCTCAAGTGGTGGTGACTCAGAAGAAGGGTCAAGAATTTGTTTTGAAGTCTTTGCATGAAGACCTTGGTCATAGAGGCTTTGGGGAGACTTATAGAAGAGTAGCAGACAGATTTTGGTGGCCAGGTATGAAGTTGGCTGTGCAGGGTTGGGTTCAATCTTGTGAAGAATGTCAAAGAAGAAGTCACTTGAAACCTAAAGAGGTGGGCTGTGCTACTGGTGAATCAACTGTTTTTCGAAGGGTCAGTCTGGATGCTGTCCATATTAAAGAGGGCAGGTATAAATACTTGATTGCTGCTAGGGATGATTTGTCTGGTTGGGTTGAGGCAGTGCCTCTGGTTAATTTGACTGCCAAGAATGTGGTAGAGTTTTTGAAGAAGGAGTGGATTTATAGGTATGGGTTGATGAAGTTGGTCACTGTTGATGGCGGGCCAGAGTTTGTTGCCGAATTTAAAGAAGCTGTGGCTAGTGTTGGTTCTAAATTTAGAGTGGCTACACCTTATTATCCTGAAGCTGAAGGCATGGTTGAACGAGGCCATCAAGTTATCAAGAATGCTTTGGTGAAGATGTGCGGAGATAGTGCTGAAAAGTGGAGGCATTATTTACCCTTGGTGTTATTTGCTGATAGGGTCACTGTGAAGAGGACAACTGGCTATCCTCCTTATGAGTTAATTATTGGTCAGAAAGCCGTTCTACCAGTGGACTTGGAAGCTGTCTCTTATCTTGGAATTGATTGGGATGAAGTGCACTCAACAGAAGAATTGCTCTGTGCCAGGATGCAACAGTTGGAATGTAGAGAAGAATGTCAGGAGAAGGCATACTCTAGAATGATGAAGATTAGGAATCAATCAGTCAGGTACTGGGACAAGAAGTTAGCTCATAGACTCAGGAATCCCTTGAAACCTGGCTGTTTGGTTTTGGTGTATAATAGAAGTTTGGAGAGTAAGTGGGGGAAAATGTTTTCTGACAGATGGAATGGACCTTACAGAGTCAGATCTCAGGAGTCTGGAGGTTCTTATGTTTTGGAAGAGTTGGATGGTGCAGTCTTGAAAAAGAGGGTGGCTGCAGACCAAGTGAAGAGGTTTTATCCCAGAGGCACTAGGCATGAGGAAGATTGACTCCACAATGAGGATAAACTACGGACCATTCTTTAATCTTGGTTTTTTTTGTGGTGATGCTTGCATCTGTTTGTTGGAAACTTTTGTTAGAGGGTACCCATGGGTGGGACCTCTAGATTTTGTCTTGGCAAGTGTGGGGGTGACTGATGGGCTGGCTGCTCTATCAACAGTTACCCCAGATTGTCTGTTTCCAACCCTTTCTCTTAATTTGGTTGAACCCTAGTATTGGTTTCTTTTCACAGGTTTTAGTCCTCTATGACTTTTAACTGGAATTTCCTCTGGTTTTCAAGAGCTCGACTCTTCACTGTTTATTGGCTATGGTTTTTTTTGTGTTGGACGTTGTGTTTTATGTTAGAAGGTACCCAGGGGGGGCTTCTAGATTTTATTTTGGAAAGTGTGGGGGTAACTGATGAGCTGGCTGCTCTGTAGAACAGTTACCCCAGAATGTCTGTTTCAATTTTTTTGTTTTTCCTAGTTGAATTCTAGTTCTGTTGTTTATTATTCAGGTTTTCAAGTCCACTATGACTTTAAACTGGTTTGGGACTGGCTTCTTTATCTTTGGTTCTTTTAGATTGGTGGTGGATCACTGTTGGTCTCCCATCATTTTTACTTATTGGAGGGAGCCCACCCAGTGATCATTTCTATGGATCGGACTTTCCCTTATTGGACCATTTTTGCTAAATAGCAGTTTTAAATTTTTTTCTTTTTTCTCTTTTTTTCTTTTAATTTTTTTATGGGGGTTGTTTAAAATTAAAAAATCAAAAATATAGGGTGTTACCACATCAAGGTCACCTGGATGTGCGCAAGTATTGGTGTGGAAAGGCTCATCAATTGGCCGGGCAATTCAATTTTATTTTTATTTATTATTTATTTCATGTGTTTCTGTGTTTCATTATTTTTATTATCTTCTTAATTTCTAAATTTTTTGAATTTTGTTTTCTGTTAACCATTTAAAAGAATTAATTGTGTATCCACATCAAGGTGCACTTGGATGTGGGTAAGGTATCAAGGGATCAGCTCATCAATTGGCTGGGGGGGATACCATTTGTAGTATTTTTTTATATTTTATTTTATTTAATTTATGTTATTTTATTTCATATTATTTATTAATTTTTAATTTTAGTATATTAGTAGACATCATTAAAAAAAATAAAATAAAAAAATAAAAAATAAAAATAAAAAATTCTGAAATTATTTTTTATTAATTGTTTTATATTATTATTATGTTTCTAATCTTTTGCAGGAGCTCATTGTCTGGATGATGAAGCTTCTGGAGGCTGGTCCAGATTGTGATGACGTTTTTGTTTTTTGTTGGGATTGTGGGAAGCACTGTGTTCTTTGAAGTGCATCCTGCTTGAGAGATTATAGGGATTGTAATGATCAGGAATTGGATTAGAGGGAAGTTCAGAGGAGGAAGAAGAAGAGGCAGGAATGGAGTGCTGGAGGGTGTGCTTAATGATCCTAGACATTTTCCAGTGGTCGTCCAGTAGGCGCTTTCTCAGGGATTTTTCAAAGTCATTCAAAGGTCCATGGAGGGTGAAGGCTTTCAGCATGTTGGAACACATGGTGCTTAGGTGTTGTTTCATGTCTCCATAATCCAGGGTCAAATAAGTTTCAAGAGGTTGGCCAACTCCAATAATAGATTCAGGAGGAGGGGTGCCAACTAGACAAGAAGAATTGGATCAGTAATTATTTTTGTTAAAGAAATGGGATAATTAATTTGGTACTTACAGATTGGAAGCTCATCAAATCTGTAAGCAGCTGGGATTTGGATCTCTGACGATTTTGTAATGGTCATAGTGGGTGGATCAACTAGGGAAAGATATGGATTCTCATGGTCTTCCTCTGAAGGATCCTGAGAAGGTGAACTGGGATGCTGATGTTCCTGGGGCCTAGTTGGAGCAGTGAGATTGTTGTTGTTGTTGTGGTTGTTATTTCTGTTGGATTCCGCTGGAGAAGGTGCTGGTGATGGAGTACCAGGGTTGTTAAAGGATGGAGCAGGAGAGGGGGATTTGGAAGCAGATTGATCTCTTCTGGACGGAGAATTTGAAGAGATGGAACTGTCAGAAGAGTAGTTGTCTGACAGAGGAGAGGTGTAGTTTCTTTGTCTTAGTTGGGGACAAATTTGTTGTTGTGGTGCAGTGTGTGGTGTTCTGGTTTCTTCTTGGGGTTCTCTGGCAGGTCTCTTAGAAATCTGGGAAATTTTGGTGCTTTTGGACTTTGGAAGGATGGATTGCATTTCTCTGGGAGCAGTAGGAGGTAGTTGGGTTGAGTTGTTGTTGTTGTCTGGATGAATTTGGCTGTTTTCTGGCCGTTTTTGGAGGTTTAGGCCCTGATTTTCACTGTTTGGTGAGGCAGGCGGGCCGCCTGGACGTGGTCTAGAAGCCTGGGAGTTTATCTTGAAGCTTTTGGAGCTAATTTGGCGGAGATAAAAGCAGTTTCTTGGGAAGCTAAGGCTGGTCTTTTGGGAAGAGTGCGGGAAGCTGAGCTTCTGGATCTTCTGGAAGGAGCAGAAGATAGAGAGGAAGAGGAAGGACCAAGCTCTGGGGATCTGGTAGGGGATCTGGAGATGTATTTGGGAGAAGGAGAAGGCGGAGGAATTGGGTAGTTGGCGTCTCTGTCACATCTTTTCTTTTTAGAAGAGCAAGAATCACAAGCCCTGTTGTAGAATTTGGATTCAGGATTTGGAAGAGTGAATGTGCAAGATCTGCACATGTGGATGCACTGTTTGCAGGCATAGTCCTTGGGAGCAGTGAAGCAAGGAAGAGTAGAAGGGTTAACAACAGGAGATCCAGCAATGATCTGTGGTGAGAAAGATGATGGAAAGGGATAGGAGGAGATTTTTGTCAGTGATGGGTAGATGATGAAGTGAAGGTGGAAGTTCAGCAGGTTGGCTGTAGGGGTGGTCTGTATGAAATTGGCTGTGTCTATTTTATGCAAAATTCCACCAGTCCATCAAGACTCTAAATTGAAAAAGCTATGGTATCAAGATCAGTCCATCAAGACTCTAAACTGAAAAATCTATGGTATCAAGACCAGTCCATCAAGACTCTAAACTGAAAAAGCAATGGTATCAAGAGCAGTCCATCAAGACTTAAAACTGAAATCTGGTTTCTGTTAGTCCTCCAAGACTTTAAACTGGCTGGTTTTAAGATTTTATCAAGACTAGTCCGTCAAGACTTTAAACTGAACACTGTGTTAGTACCCCAAGACTTTAAACTGAGGATTGTTGTTAGTTAAGTCCCCCAAGACTATAAACTGAGGGAAAAGTTTTTGTTGTTGGATTTGGTTTTGAAAGATTGGTGGAGGGTATCCACAGGGGGAGCCTCCGAATTTAGCAAAGGCAAGTTTGGGGGTAATTGATGGGCTGGAAGCTCTATTCACAATTACCCCAGAATGTTAGTTTTTTCTCTGTGTCTTAATGTGGTTGATCTCTGGTTCTGGGTTTATGATTTAGGTTTTGAGTCCCCCAAGACTTTAAACTGAGGGTTTTTGAGTCCCCCAAGACTATAAAATGAGGATGGTCCCCCAAGACTTAAAACTGAGGGTTGTTTGTGGTTACATTCTATAGAGGGTGTGGTAAATTTTTCTTTTCTGAATCAAACTCAAGTACTAGTGGAATTACAGAGGGAATCAAGAGATGAAATGAAGTGTTCAGAATTAGCCTTGAACTGGTGAATGAGGTGTCTTCTGTTCTCAATGTCCTGTGGATCTCTAGCAGGAGTGGATTGGAAGTAGTGAAGCAGAAGTTGTTTCTGTTGAGATGTGTGTTGTTGGAACTTGGCCTTGATAGTGGGCAAGTGCGTTGGTGTTGGTGGTGCAATGGATCCTACATTGTTATCATCACTATCAGAAGATGGAGGCACTGAGAAGTCATCAGTTTTAAAGTTGAAGGAAGAAATGAAAGTTCTTTACCATCAGATGGACCAAGGATGGTGGAACTAGTTGTTTTATGGGTTTTGGCACTCTTCTGGGAAGGGTGAAGCTTTTTGATTAATCTGGGTATAAGGATGGATGGCCTATATCTTTTGGTGCTGGCAGAAGATGGACCAGGTTGAATTGAAGGTGAATCTGTTGCGGAAGAAAGTGGACCAGGTCTGTGGAAGGTCTTCTTTCTAGATTGGCAGACATTGCAGGACGTTCTGTATGGATGGACAGGTGGTGTCATGGTGCAGATTAAATTATTGTCGATGCAGTATTGGCTGGGACCCATTTCAGAGGCAGATTTGGGAAGAAGGTTAAACATGGTTGTTGGAAGAAGAAAGAATGCGGACATTTTCAATTAGAGGGAGGATGTGGTCTTCCAACATTGGCAGGGGCCTTTGTTGTGTGATTTGGCGCTGTTTGTGCATGTCTTAATTGACATCTGTTAAGGAATTGGGTATTTTTCTGGTTTTAGTCCGTGGATATTGGGTCTGCGGGTATGTGGGTACTATCATTGGATAGCCCTGGTTTTTCTCTATATTTTATGCCTTGTAGACATTTTTCATATTCTAAGTTTTAAGGGGTCATTTCCTCATTTTTCATTTATAAAAGATTGCTGTTTAATTTTGTTTTTCGTGTTTTATGGGCTAACCTTAAGTCTTAGGGTTAAGTGCTTAGTACCATTGGATAGAGCTAATTTTTCTCTATATTTCATGTCCTAATGTTTTTATAGTGAAATTCCGTGTTTTAAAGGTTTTAGTAGTTGTAGCTAAATTTTCTAAGTAGATTAGTGGTTTTTATTGGTTTTCTGGCTTCAGGGAGGCTGGGCCGCTTCAGGCGGCATCTCCGACATCGGGCGGCCCGTCCGCCTCTGTTTTAGGAGGTTGGGGAGCGCTTCAGGAGGGTTTTTTATGCGATTTGGCGGGTACAGGCGCCAGATTGGTGGGTGCGCATGGGCTCTTACTTAGTGGTCTGTGTGTACATAGTGAATAAGACAGTTTGGGGCAACCTTAATCATCATACAATCATCCGGAGGTGATCTCATTGTTCCTCACTCAGTTTTCACTGTTTTCTGGCCACAATTGGCTGTGTTTGTTGCAAGTGAGTTCTTCATTTAACTTAACTTTGGCAACTGTTTTCTCTGTTATAGTCTTGCAAGCTATAGCAAGTATTATTGCTGTCTCTGGTGTGGATTTGCAGCCTACATCAAGTATCTTTGCTGTCTCTGGTGTGGACATTGTTCTACATTTCAGTTCTTTGGTCTGGTAGTCTATCTGTGGACAACTTTCTTGGCTCATCAAGCAGTCAAGTGTGTTAAAAATGAGCTTTAGCAAAACAGGAACCAACTTACTTTAGCAAGTAAATCTAACTCTATTTTACTAAAGGGACAGGGGATTTTCTCTCTGGTTTTTCTCCAACTCCCTTGGTCAAGGCCTATAGCTAGTACTATAGGATTTTTTACAACGCTTCCTCTTTTTGGCACATGACTTGATTCCTATTCAAGCGTTAAAACAATCAAAAAAATCAAAACAATTCCAAAAAAAACATTAGGTCCAAAAAATTATATATATTCACAAAAATTTCAAAAAAGTTCACAAGATCACAAAATCATACTAAAGACATCAAAAATCTTGTTTTTTTAGAAAAAAATTCCAAAATATTTGACTAAAATAGAAAATTTATAAAAAGTGTCTAAACATTAATAAAAAAAGGCGCACAGCATCCATTTTTTTATGACATGAAGTTTTGAAGAATGATAAAATTAATGAAAACTATAGGCTATAGTATCTTTTGCACAAAAATAAATTCTTTATATAATTCTTATTGAATAATGTACAAGTATGTGCTTCATAAATTAAAAATAAAAAAATATATGATTATGGGGTATCATGAGAAAGAACAAAGCAACAATGCATGCTAAATATGACAAAAAATTTTATTATATGAACATATAAAGATAGTCAAAATTGTAGGAAGGATGTCAGTTTCTTTTGATAAAACTTAGACATTTCTAATAAGACTAAGTTTGCACATTATAAGCCTTTTCTTAGCCCCCATTTGGGCCTAGTGGGGGCCCCAGGGGGTGAAAAAGGGCTAATAAAAATTTACACAGGATAAAAAAGGGTCAAAATGTAAGTATTTATTGGGCTAGAAAAAAATCATCCTTTTTTTCTTTTTTTCTTTTTATTTTATTTCATTTTATTTAAAAGAAATGCTTTTGTAAAATTTTAATCTACATTGTTTTAAATAACACTTTCATAAACAAAACATGTGTTTGATTATTCATGGTGACTTTGTATTAAGGTAACATGATATATTTCATAAATAAATATTTCTGGGAAGTCAAAAGAATTGTAAAAATATATTTGAGAATTTAAAAAAAATTGATAATTTAATTTAAGTCTATTAGTATTTAAATTATTTCATTCAATCATATTAAGTTTACAATTTCAACTTCTGGTACATCATGGATAAAAATTTTTCCAATTTATATGGGATAATTGGATTTCATTAGATAATGTAAAATCTTAATATTATGGTGCTGAAAGGAAACCAAAACTTTATTGAAAATATTTTTGAATAAGGGTTTGTAATTATCCAGGCTGAATGAAGTAGCACCTTCAATTTCACCTCTGGAAGAACATTTTTTCATGTTAATTGTGGATGAAATTTTTTTTTCATCCTGAAAAATACATTGACATATAATTTTCAGATATGAAAATGTATTCAAATTTTTAAATATTATTTGCTTTTGATATATTATTTACACTTAGTTTTTATTATGAGAAATACAATCAGCATATGCTAGAAGGTCCATTTTATTTCATGAAGTATAGAAGTTTAGTTTGGGAGAGACACCTTCTAGCATGTGAGATAACTTATTTTATATGAATATTGTTTTATATACAGAAAATTGTATCCCAATTATGTTACTCATTAAAAAAAATTCATGTATGTGAAAAATACTTCCAAAAAATTCACCTTACTTTGCTCTTCAGTAATTTAAATTTTATTGGTGTTATAAATATGGGAGGATTACTTTCCTTTGAAATTTTGAATTTGAAGAACCTTTTTTAATTTCAATGGATGCACAACTTATAGACATATTTGTAATGGAATATTAAATCAATTATTCCCAAATATTAAAAATTTTCATGGATTAGTGAAAACAAATTTCTCTATGCACATTTCTACTAGGTTCAATATTATAAAAATTATAGAACCTAGACCGAATTTTGATATTGTAAGGGTTTATTAAAATTATAAAATATATTCCTATAATTATTTAGTAAATTTCATATTCCTCATGATTTAAGCACTGATTTTTGGCTGCATAGGGTTTCAAAAATTAACCTGACTTTTAATCAAATCTGTTCTTCTTTTTTAAGAAAATTAAGAAAATTTCTACTGATAAAGCTACATGCATAAATGATACTTAACCATTTTGATATTTTTATTCAAATTTCTTCTTCCAATAAGTATCTATAAATATTCAAAGATTAAAAGCCGAGTAGCTTATGAGGGAAAATGATATGAGTGAGGAGGATTATTAAATGTAAATTTGTCTTCCAAATCAGATTAGCCATTCAAGAAATCAATGAGTTACACCTGTGGAATTAGGCAAAAATACTATTTAAAATTTTCCAAGAATTTTGGTTTAAATTTGGTATTTGGGTATTGCAAAATGATAACCATTTGAAATCTCTTTTGAATGAGTTACTTGTTAACCAGATTTCCAAATTATACAAAATCACTTTTGGAACTTTTACTTGTACAGAGCTCAAAAACTAAAAATATGCTTCCTTGCAGATTACTTTATAGATTACTCTATGATTTCTCATAAAAGACTTGTCTAACAGTTGTCTTTTATTTCACCCTGTGCAATGACTTCTTTGTAAAAATTTAGCAATTTCTTAGTAACAAGTCAGTTACTTCTCAGTGACTATTTAGCCAATTTTCAGTAAAATTTCATTCTCCTTTCTGTAATTCTTTGTTTACTTCTCTGTAACAAGTCAGAAACTTCTAAGTAAATATTCAGTTACTTCTCATTAAGAAGTAATCCACTTCTTAGTAAACAGTCAGTTTCTTCTTAGTAAAAAGTCAGTCACTTCTCAATATACAGTAAGTAGCTACTACTTAAGTGCCTTTAAATCACACAATAACTTTGAATTTAATTTATAGTCTCCATTTAGTCAATTTGAAGGTTCAACACATTTTTTTCTCATTATGTTCTTCTTCATTTATCAGTAAGCACTTTGTGTATTTTTATTTATATTCGAGTAAGAGTTCTTCTGGTATTAATTGAGCTTAAATAAATATCTCAGTGTTATTTCACCATCATTTACCACAAAATACATCAGGAGACTTTCCATAAAGGGTGCTACTTAAATCAGTTAGAATAACGAAATTTTGTTTCATATTTGATAAACTTCTCTCCCTTATTTTTTGTGTTAAGGACACTCTAATTTTTATTTGATGTTGATTACTGCTATATTTTAAGAATAAATAGCAGTCATCCTTATAAATCACTAAGTCAATATTGTATTTATTTTTAAAATTTTTCAACCTTCATTTCCTCCAGTCATCCTAGATTTTTCTTTTATTCAATCTCCCATAATTAACTTATTGTATCTTATCTCAAATCATATAATGAAATTTTTTGATTGAAAAATATTTATATACCTTATTTTTCTTGAAGACTGAAGAGAAAGCACCACATAAATTTAAACTCTTTGTGTATTAATTAGATATTATTATATTTCATTAACAGAAAATCAAAAAAAAAAATTTAATGATTTAACTAATTATTTATCCATAATGGCATATTTTACATTTGATTAAAAAAATTTACTAGTTGAATTAATTAACATCCATTTTCACAAAAACATATATCTAGTTAAGAATACCTCAAATACAAATTTATATTTTTCAAAATAAATTGTGTTTTTCATCTGATTTTAAAATTATACACATTTCATTTATATTGAAATAGCCAACTTATTATCAGCAGAATTGGAATAAACCTTGGAATGTGTCAATGAAACTTCAAGAATTTTTAACAATTGAATTTATGAATTTTATATGTATTATTATTAACAGTAAATATCTCTAGGATCTCAATTTAAATGTGATTATTTTAATTTGAACACTTATTTTTCACTTATCACAAGAGAAAAGCACAAGATTCTTTATTTAAAAATAAAATCTTGCATGCTATAACTGACAGCTGAATAGCCAATGAGATTTACCCTACCAATTCTTTATAAAATTTTGGAAAAACTCACATTTATTAATGATTTTATTTAAACATAATTATTTTTGAAAAAGTATAATAGGAGGTCACAAACATTACCAAACAAACCTAGCATTTTTCATTTGAAAAATGCCACACAAACATGCCATGAAACATGGCTGATTTGGTACTTTGGGCCTCAAACATGGGGTCAAATATGTCCTACTTTTTTACAATTCTATTAACCACAATTCAGCCCACAAGTATTCGCATCCTCCCAATCAGCTGCACACTACCTTACTTACATCACAACTCTTATCCCCCAGTTCATTTCTAAATCGAATTTTTCTCTTTCAAACCAAATTAAGTCTATTAAATTTTATTCTGTTTTAGAGAAAATTTTCCTTCTCAAATTTATATACTCACAACTTCTTATTTTTATACAAGGCATCATAAATATCTAAAATATTTTTTAGTTTCTTCTTATCTTCAATTTTTTTTTCTTTTTTCACAAATTTCATTGTTTAGTGTTAATTTGTCATGCCTCTCCCAAAATTTACTTCTCAAAAATTTACTCAATTGAAACTGTCTAACTTACAGATTGTAATTAACTGGCTGAAAAAAAAATCTAATTTTGATTCCTGTTTTGGCTGTGAAAAATCCACTAAATTTGGTTGTCCAAACACAAAAAAATTGAGTGGCTTTAATCAAATGGAAGTGGAGTTGAAATCAAAAACTAAAGGTAAGATGGATTTGACAGCAAAACATATGAGGGAAAAATGAAAGAACTATAAAACAAAATACAAGAAAGAAAAGATGGATTTTTCTTTGACTAGGTTTGAAATTATTGAAGATGATGAAAAGCATGGAATCACATCTTTTTCTAAAAAAATCAACTCTATGTGTCCTCTTTATGATCAAAGGACAAACTCTTTGGATAAAGGCCCAATGTCAACCCCTTGCACATTAATCAAGGTCCAAGAATTGCTGAGTCTCATAAGAATAGTAAATATTTTCCTTTATATCCTTCACTTGACTCTCCAAAGTTTGGAGAACCATCTGCGTATTCTGAAATTGAGCTTGATGAGCCCATGGTAGTGGTACTAAAAAACTTTTGCTATTATTTTTTCTTTTGTAGTTATAATTTACTCCCCATGTATAACCAGACCAAAGCCTCATCAAATCTAGAAATTTTTAAGGAAGTAGCTGACAATAAAAAATTAGAAGATGAAGAATCAACCCCTCCTAGAAACAGACTCAAGAAAAGAGCTTCTTCTAGTTTTGGGAGAACTCAATAAATGTCAAAAGCTGTTTTTTCTGATTTTGGGGAGATTTTTAATAAACTCAGACAAGATTATTTTTTTTATTTTTTTTGACTAAAGAATTTTCCTTATTTTTTTTTCATAAAATTAAAAGTTAAAATTTTATTTCTAAGTCAAAAAAATCTATGTCAAAAATTTTTTTTGGCAATACCCTCCCCTGCTATTTACCATAACAGGAGGTAGGGATCACCATTTTTTTTTAAGTCAGAAAAAAAGTTATGACAAAAAAAATGGCATTACCCTCCCCTTTTTTTATTGAATTAGGGGCTTGCACCACACGATATGGGGGGCGGACTTGCTAGCGAGTCCGCAACCTTGGACCCAAACTCACCACAGATTGAACACACATTGAGCTATTGATAAAGGAACCATACAATCAGGGATGAACACCACTCAGCAGAACAGTTTTAGGTGGGTGTTCAAGTAGAGTTCAGTATGGGTTCAGTATGAGTTCAGTCTGAGTTCCATCTGAGTTCCATCTGAGTTCAGGTTGAGGACTTGCTAGCAAGTCCACCCCCTATATTGTGTAGTGTTAGATTGCAAAAAATTATTTTCATTGCATAAATTGACATGAAAAAGATATATAACACCACCAATATGGGGGGTGGACTTGCTAGGGAGTCCCCAACCTTTGACCCAAACTCAGCACAGATTGAACACACATTGAGCTATTGATAAAGGAACCATCAATCTGGAATGAATACCACTCAGCAGAACAGCTTTAGGTGGGTGTTCAGGTAGAGTTCAGTATAATTTCAGTATGAGTTCAGTCTGAGTTCCATCTGAGTTCCATCTGAGTTCAGGTTGAGGACTTGCTAGCAAGTCCACCCCCTATATTGTGTAGTGTTAGATTGCAAAAAATTATTTTCATTTCATAAATTGACATGAAAAAGATATATAACACCACCAATATGGGGGGTGGACTTGCTAGGGAGTCCCCAACCTTTGACCCAAACTCAGCACAGATTGAACACACATTGAGCTATTGATAAAGGAACCATCAATCTGGAATGAATACCACTCAGCAGAACAGCTTTAGGTGGGTGTTCAGGTAGAGTTCAGTATAATTTCAGTATGAGTTCAGTCTGAGTTCCATCTGAGTTCCATCTGAGTTCAGGTTGAGGACTTGCTAGAAAGTCCACCCCCTATATTGTGTAGTGTAAGATAATTAAAACACCTAAATTAATAACAATTAAAATAAAAAATGTGAGTGGAAATTGTCTGTGGGTGAAGTCAATGAAATCAAACACAAATGTATACATGAATCTCATGAGAAAAACAAATTTCCTCATGACTACCATTATACAACACACGGTGTGGTAGCCTAAAGTTTAGTATGGCACCTAAGTACGTAAATGGAGTTATTACGGCGTGCAAGATTGGCGTTATTATTTTTTATAAAAGGGTTTTATTTAATTTATTGGAGTTTAAAATATGAAGAAAATTGGTCAAGAGCGAATGCCTACACAAATACAATTTATTTTACGAAGAAAACTTATTTTTACGGTCTGAAAAATTTATAAGTATCAAGTCAAGTCACTCAAGAACCTTGGGAAATTTTCCCAGAATTTTTACTATTTTTCTTATATTTTTAAATGAATTTTAAAGTTTTATAGAAATATTTACGTTTTCAAAAATTACTTAACTTTGATGAATTTTCACGGGGTAATTAGAGCTGCGCAGACTACGAAAATTAGTTTGGTATGTAAAGGGGAAGTAGCTCTATTATTTGTAATTTTTCTAGATTTTTTATTATAGTTTTAAGGTTCTAAATTGAGTCCGGAAGTCCGGACGGACTCCGTTTCGACTCCGTACGGACTCCGTACGGACTCCGTACGGGCTCCGGATTGACTCTGGAAGAGCTCTGGAGGGGAAAACTTAGGCACGTGACTAGGAATACTTAAGCACTTCTCAAACTTGAAATTGAGAGGGGGGGACACATCATACAGCTTAATCATTAACTACCACAGTCTCATTTTTTATTACTCAACAAATTAAATAAATTGTAATACCCTTATAACTTTATATTTTATATATAACATTTTAGAAATACTACTCAACAATTAAAATAACACTTCAAACAGGGTATCTTTAGAAAGGTCTACGTCGCTGGGACTTGATTATTGCTGTCTCATAAAAATTCAAATTATTATAAAAACATAAAAGTCAATCTTTTCAGATCTTTCACTGGTACACCTTAATTGTTGTTATCAGTATTTCTTTCTCAACAGCCACTTTCTTTAAATCTCAATAAGCGTTAATTATTTTAGAGTTTCATTATTTTCATCAATCAGATCCAAGTAGATTGGTTAGCTTAGTGATTTAGAATTCCCATTTTGTTATTTTTATTGGAAGGACGGGGTTTTCAACTAAATCCACATATCTCCTCCGGATTCTGCTTACAGCAAGGCGACTGTAAGAGTTTACCTTACCATAGTTGGCGCCCAACGTGGGGTTTCGAATTCTCTAGCTTTCTTTAAAGACTTACTTGGATCAAGAACGTTATTAGCCTTCAAGATGCATATTTTCTGGAACTCTAATTGGATTTTTGTTATTGGCCTGCAAGAGGCTTGTTATTTTAACGGTTGTTAACGCTTTTCTTATGTTTTGGGATGTCTTCTACTAGTGGAACTGCTGTGTTGGCTGCTGGTGTACCTTTAAGGGCATCAGTAAGGATTGTATCTTGGGTTGGGCCCAAGTTTTCTGGAGATGATTTAGAAGGATTTTTACATAGGTATGAAACTGCAGCTGCAATTGATGGTGCTTTACCTTTGGATATGGTGAAGCAGATTAGGTTCTTTATTTTGGACAGAGAGGTGGAAAAGGAGGTTATTTCTATGGATGGTTATAAAGATCAAGATTGGAGAAAGCTCAAGATGGAAATGGAAAAAAGGTGGCCAAAAGCTTATTCATTGGAGGATCTAAAGGATATAGCTAGGAAATGGGAATCAAAAGGTGGTGTAACATCTCTGCATCAGTATCATCAGTTTATGGTTGAATTTCAGGTGGTTCTGGATTATTTGTTGGAGTATGAAATTTTATTTCATGATAATGCATCAAAGTATGTTTTTTGGGATGCTATGGGGGAAAAGGTTAAGAAAGATGTTTTGATGGTGCTTATTAATGGGAATTTAATGAAGGATCTCCCAGACAGAGAAACTAGGATTCCTGGTATGGAGGTGCTAAAGAAGGTTATTTTGGAACATCTGGATACTCATAACTCTGTTGATTTGGACTCTGGAGAAGACACTGAGGTCGCTAAAGAGATAGAAGAGGATGGTGTAAAAGAACTAGTTACTGATGAAATTTCGGATTCAGCCATTCCTGAAGATTTTGTCCAGCCTGAAGATATTATTTTTGTTGACTCTTCTGTTTGGAAAGAAGAGGTTTCTGAAGATGAAGATATTATTGTCACTGATGAAGAAAATTTGGATGTTAGGGATAATTTTGTTTTGGATAATTTGGAATTTGATTTAGAGGAATATTTACCTCAGGTTTTGTCTTCAAAAGCGGAGACTGTTTGCAATTCAGATGTGGATATGGTTTATGAATCTGGTATATGTATGGTGGATTTGTTTCAATCTCAGGAAGAGATTTTTATGGAGGATATGGTTTTCCCTGCACTAATAAAGAGTGTAGTGGCATTTGATAATAGAGTGCATAAATTGGATGCACTCATGTTTTGGAAAAGGGCTGTTTATTTTTTATGTCCAATGGTAGGACAAATTATGGGGGTTTATTTTTGGGTTTTATGGAATCGGTGGATAAGCCCTTGGGGAAAAATTATGGATTATCTCCAGGGGATATCAAGAATTTAATTCCTCCGAAATGAGGATAAACTACCTAAAATGGGCTGAAATTTTCTTTTATCTTTATGTCTTCAATTTATTCAGGATTCAAATTATTATGAAGGCCCTCATTTTTTGGGGTAGCAGGGGCTGATCGCTCTAATTTTGTAATCTCTCCTCATAATGAGATCCCGGATTGCAATAGGTCGTCTCACTTGGAGATAATTCAAGTGGATTCTCAATTTTTTTTCTGTTAATATTACTTTGGAGTGCAAATACGTTTTGGACTTTTCTATATGTTTATTGGATTTACCCGGTTTTTCTATTAAATTTAAAAACGGTAAAAAAGGCAAAATGGGCCAAATTAGGTTGGATAAAAATTGGAAGGGTATGATTTATGACCTCCAGCAAGAGGTTAAACTGCAATTATCTCCTTCTATTACGGACCTCCAGCAAGAGGGTAAACTGCAAATATCACATCAAAATCCGATAAAAAATCTCAGTATAATTAAAACACAAAAAAATAATTTTTGTGAAAATTCAATTCCGGTCCTCCAGCAAGAGGTTAAACTGCCAACTTTCTTTACGGGTGATTTACTGTTGGATAAGGGAAGCAAAGGTGTTGGAAAATCTGTTTATAAATTAGACGAGGGAAAGGAGAAAAGGGTAAAATTTAAAAATGAAATAATATATTTTTCTAATTTTTCTTATTCCGATTCTGACGATAAAGAAGATTCATTTGATGAAAGTTTTAATGGCGATGTTTTACCTCAAGTTTATTTAGATGTGGACGCAGCCAAATATAAGAAGGTAGCAAATAAAGTTCGACCTATTAATGAACCGCTACCTGCTGAATTAAATCCACCTTTGAGAAGACCAAGGTTATCAAGAGATCCTTATGAAAGTCCCTTGGTAAAGAGTCCGCCTGAATTTTCTGAGACTTCAAGAATCACTTTTGAGAGACTGGGTGTTGTTAATTTTGGACCTGATGGTTGGTTGTCTGGAGAAGAGAAGAAGTTGTTGTTGGATGTGATGGTCAAGCGAGAGAAGGCCATTGCTTTTGTAGAAGAGGAGAGGGGTGTGTTGAAGCATTCCTATGGGGAGCCTTACAAGATTCCTGTGGTATGTCATGAACCGTGGCAGCAGAAACCGATTCCTATTCCGGCTGCATTAAAAGAAGCCTATATTGAAGTTGTCAGAGAACGGATACGCACTGGACTGTATGAGCAATCAACATCAAGTTATTCTAGTCCGGTATTTTGTATCAAGATACCGAATGGCAAGCTTAGAGTTGTTCATGATCTTAGGGAATTAAATAGGGTTACAATAAAGGATGCTGGGATACCGCCTAGTGCTGAGGAGTTTGTTGAAGCGTTTGCAGGAAGAGTGTGTTATGGTTTGGGAGATATTATGGGTGGATATGATGAGAGAAAGTTACATCCGGACTCAAGGCCTCTCACTACATTCGATACGCCACTAGGACGTTTACAGTTAACAAGATTACCTCAAGGAGCAACAAATTCGGTTGCAGTTTATCAAGCTCAGATGGCTTGGATCCTTCAAGATGAAATTCCACAATATGCTGGAATCTTTATAGATGATGGAGGAATTAAGGGACCAACAACCAACTATGATAACCAGGTGTTGGAAGAGAATTCCGGGATACGCAAATTCATTTGGGAGTTTGCAATTACTTTAGAAAGAATCTTGTTTCGAATTGAAGAGGCTGGTTTAACTATTTCAGGTTCAAAATTTTCCTGTTGTGTGCCAGCCTTAGAAATATTAGGCCATGTGGTATGTAGGGAGGGTAGGATTATGTCCAAGAAGAAAGTTAACAAAATTCAGTCCTGGCCAAGACCCAAGAATACGACCAAAGTTAGAGGGTTTTTAGGCGTTTGCGTATATGTTAGAATGTTTATCAAGGACTTTTCTTCATTGGCAGCTCCATTGAGATGGTTAACGAGAAAGGATGCAGACTGGGAGTGGGATGAAGAGTGTGAGAAGGCGTTTGTGAAGTTGAAGGAGGTTGTAGGGAAGGATTTAGTCCTGCACAAGTTGGATTATGGAAAAGATGCTGGCAGAATTTATTTAGCAGTTGATTCAAGTCAGGTTGCAGCTGGGGCGGTTTTGTCTCAGATGGATAAAGCTGGTTACATCAGGCCAGTTAGGTATGAATCTGTAGTATTTACTGAGGTCGAATCAAGATATTCTCAACCAAAATTGGAATTATGTGGTGTGGCGAAAATACTGAAGAAACTTCAGCATATTTTGTGGGGGCAACATTTTGAGTTGCAAGTGGATGCGAAATCGTTAATCCAGATGATTAATTCCCCAAGTTTACCGAACGCACCCATGACAAGATGGGTAGCTTTTATTCAACATTTTTCGTTCGATTTAGTTCATAAGCCTGGCAAGACTTTTACTATGCCAGATGGTTTATCAAGGAGACCCCCACTGAATAAGATTCAGACTCAGAGGAGTTCGATGAAGATATACCTATTATCAAAGCCAGCACTAAAGGAGCTGAAGACTTTCCATACCTCCCCCATGAGGTTAAACTGGCAGGACTATTGTGTTTAGATTATAATGATGATGACCTCCACCAAGAGGATAAACTGGAAAATAGTTTTTATGTTAATAAAGGTGTTGGAAAAGGTGTAGATAAATTCGGTAGAAAGGAGGTAGAAGAATATGTGGTGTATGTAGAGGAAGATGGATTGGTAGTGTGGGATAGTAGTAATTTAAGGAATGGTGTATATGTTGGAGAATTAGAGAATTTAAATAAAAAGGTGGATAAATAGAAAGAGGTATTTTCGAATACGGTTTACGAAGGATCCAAAGGTTCAGAAGAAAAACGTCGACATAGCTCGATTAAAGATTTATTTAGGGGTCAACGATTATTGGCTCATTCATGTGCAGGTGATATTGGTGATAGAGAAGTCCCTATTGATGTTATATTAATAGATTTTCAAGATGAAGTCTGGGGTCAGACTGGTTTTTATTTTTTGTTAGTCAAATATTTGTTAACTTTAGAGAGGCCAGAAGAGTGTGAAGACGATGAATGGGTGGCTATCAAGAGGAAGTCATCTACGTTTTACCTATCTGGTCGACGTTTAATGAGGAGGAGGTATCCAAATACTCAAGTAGTTATAACTCAACAGAAGGGGCAAGAATTAGTTTTGAAATCACTGCATGAAGATCTCGGGCATTGAGGCGTTGGAGAAACGTTTAGAAGAATTTCTGATCGATTTTGGTGGCCTGGCATGAAGATGGCTGTTAAACAGTGGGTTCAGTCATGCGAAGAATGTCAAAGACGAAGTTATTTAAGGCCAAAAGAACCTGGACGCGCGACCGGTGAATATACGCTCTTTGGAAGAGTTAGTTTAGATGCCGTTCATATAAAAGAGGGACGGTATAAATATTAAATTGTGGCCAGAGATGATTTATCTGGTTGGGTAGAGGCAGCGCCTCTTATTAATTTAACTGCCAAAAATGTGGCAGAATTTTTTTTGAATAATTGGGTATATAGGTATGGGGTGATGAAGTTGGTAACGGTAGATGGAGGTCCTGAATTTGGGACAGAGTTTAAAGAGGCCGTATTGAAAGTTGGATCGAAGGTTAGGGTAGCAACCCCATATTATCCTGAAGCTGAATGCATGGTTGAAAGAGGGCATCAAGTTATTAAGGATGCTTTAGTTAAAATGTGTGGGACAAGTGCCGAAAAGTGGAGGCACTATTTACCTTTAGTTTTATTTGCTGATCGAATCACTGCCAAAAGGACGACCGGATTTTCACCTTATGAACTTGTTTTTGGACAGAAAGCAGTTTTACCGGTTGATTTAGAAGCTGAATCATATCTTGGAGTTGACTGGGACACGGTCAAAACTACTGAAGAATTATTGTGTGCGAGAATGATGCAGCTAGAAAAGAAAGAAGAATATTTAGAAAAGGCATATTCGCGGATGATGAAGATCCGAAATCAATCAGTCAGATATTGGGATGAGCGGTTGGCACATCGATTAAGGAAACATTTGAACCCAGGTGATATGGTCTTGGTGTATAATAGGAGTTTGGAAAGTCAGTGGGGAAAGATGTTTGCAGATAGGTGGAATGGACCGTATAAAATCAAGGAGCAAGTTTCCGGCGGTTCATATGTGCTAGAAGAGTTGGATGGAGTAGTATTAAAGAAGAGGGTAGCAGCCGATCAAGTGAAACGGTTCTATCCTAGAGGCACCAGGAGTGCTGAAGTCTAACTCCGAAATGAGGATAAACTACAATTTTAATGACTTTTATTAAATTTATACCTCCGCAATGAGGATAAACTATGATATCAACAAAATTTTATGAATACCTCCGCAACGAGGATAAACTATCTTTTTTTTTATCAAATAATTTACTATCGTTACACTGCATATGGGCGACGAAACTGTGATGAAACATAACGAAATGCAAGAAAACCTTCATTGAAAATTTTCAAAATTTAAAATTCTTAAAATATGGGTGAAGATAGTGTTGGAAAAATTTTAAAATTTATTGGAAGAAGTGTTCACAGGGGAACCTTCTTAATTAAATATTGGCAAGTGTGGGGGTGATTGATGGGCTGGCTGCTCTATACACAATTACCCCATAATGTTCGTTTCCAAAATTTTCCCTGTTTCTAGTTGAATCCTGGCTTTGTCTTTTAATTATAGGAAGTCCACTAAGACTATAAACTGAAACGAATCAAGAGACACCGCTCTCAACGCCGTATTCAAGATTTTTTTTATTTAATTTTGTTTTTGATTTTTTTATGATAGATTGTGATTTCTTTTCTTTAATATATATTATGAATTATTGTAAAGGTGATGCTCACTGGTGGTCTCTAATCATTTTTATAAATTGGAGGGAGCCCACCCAGTGATCATCATTATAAAAATTATCTTCTAAAAAACTTTCATTTATTTTCTTTTCTTTTCAATTTCTCAAAATTGTGTAACCACATCAAGTTGCACTTGGATGTGGGTATGATGTCGAGGGTACGGCTCATCAAATGGCCGGGGGGCATCTTTTAAAATTTTAATTTTGATAATTTTTTTATTATTACTTTTTTTATCTTTCTTTTCACATTTGTTTATCTTTCTTTAAAAATTAAATTTTAACTTTTATTTCAAAACTATCTTTTCTAAATCTTATATTTTAAATTAAAAACAAATTAAAATAAAATAAATAAAAAATAAAAATAAAAATAAAAATAAATAAAAATAAATAAAAATAAAAATAAATAAATAAAAATAAAATAATAATAAAAAAAAAAAAAAAAAAAAAAAAAAATGAAAAAATTAATTAATTAAATCAAAAATTTTTATTATATTTCTTAGTTTTATTTTTCAGTCTTCCTTCTTTTTTAGTTTATTCATATAGTTTAGACAGGAAACAGGGTCTAGGGAAACTCAATACCTATGGGATTTTACTTCAAGACATCTGTTAGTCCTCCAAGACTTTAAACTGGCTACTTTTCAAGACGTTCTTTAAGGTTTTTTTTTAAATACGTATTTTGGATCTGTTAGTCCTCCAAGACTTTAAACTGGCTACTGTTCAAGACATTCTTTAAGGTTTTTTTACACGTATTTTGGATCTGTTAGTCCTCCAAGACTTTAAACTGGCTAATTTTCAAGACTATCGTTAAAATTTTTTTTATTGGATTTGTTAGGTCCACCAAGACCTTAAACTGGACTGTTATCAAGCTGTTGGGTCCACCATGACCTTAAACTGGATTTCTTATCGATCAAATGTTTGGTCCACCATGACTTTAAACTGGTAGTTCATTCATTGTTTAGTCCACTATGACTTTAAACTGGAAAATTAATATCTGCAGGATAATTCAACATTCATTGGTCCACTATGGCTTTATACTGGATTACTTGTCGATCAAATGTTTGGTCCACTATGACATTAAACTGGATTATCAACTTTATTCAATCTTTGGTCAAGCCTAGGCCTTACTTAGGAATATATCAAGTTATTTATGCACCTAAACAATCTTTGGTCCACCAAGACCATAAACTGGCAATCGATTATATGTTTGGTCCACCAAGACTTTAAACTGGAATGTCAATCTTGTTTGGATAACTCAATTCAATCTTTAAATTTATCACTGTCCACTAAGACTCTAAACTGGTTATTCAATTATTTCTGGAATTGGGTGCTGATAAGCTTTAGGAGGTTAAAATTTTAGGTGGTAATGATGCTAAGGAAAGCATAATGGTTAATTAGGTGAAATTTGTGGCGCTTTAACATGGTTTAAAGTTAATATTATTATTGGAAGCCTGGCAAAAGTATTTTATGGGTTTGCTGTATAGCAAAGTTTGAAAATTGTGATGAAAGAATCAGAAGTTAGGATGGTAGTTGGATTTTAGGGAATGATTTTTTTTTAGTGCCTCAGTGTTAGGCCATTTTTGGTGTGAAGCTTGGAGGACCTTATGGCGAGATTGGAATCATAGAATTCGGCTCAGTGGGGGGCCCTATGAGGTTGGAATCAGGAGTATTCGGCTCATAGGAAGATCCACTCTCTCAATGCTGTGACAAGAAGGAAGACTGGTATATGGGAGTCTGAAGGGATTCAAACCTTGCTCTCAGTAGTGGAATCATCACAAGCTTTATATTATTTTATTTTATGTTATATCGAGCCAGAGAAGAAGAAACAACGTTTTTATTATAAAGAATTAAAAGAAGACCAGCTAAAACAAATTTATCAAATTATTTTATTAGAAAGGATAATTCTTTTGGAATTGCTCAACCACTTATGCAAAATTTTAAGAATGGGGACATTCTTGATTGGAGGGAGGATGTGGTAGCCTAAAGTTTAGTATGGCACCTAAGTACGTAAATGGAGTTATTACGGCGTGCAAGATTGGCGTTATTATTTTTCATAAAAGGGTTTTATTTAATTTATTGGAGTTTAAAATATGAAGAAAATTGGTCACGAGCGAATGCCTACACAAATACAATTTATTTTACGGAGAAAACTTATTTTTACGGTCTGAAAAATTTATAAGTATAAAGTCAAGTCACTCAAGAACCTTAGGAAATTTTCCCAGAATTTTTACTATTTTTCTTATATTTTTAAATGAATTTTAAAGTTTTATAGAAATATTTACGTTTTCAAAAATTACTTAACTTTGATGAATTTTCACGGGGTAATTAGAGCTGCGCAGACTACGAAAATTAGTTTGGTATGTAGAGGGGAAGTAGCTCTATTATTTGTAATTTTTCTAGAATTTTGATTATAGTTTTAAGGTTCTAATTGAGTCCGGAAGTCCGGACAGACTCCGTTTCGACTCCGTACAGACTCCGCTTCGACTCCGTACGGACTCCGTTCGGACTCCGCTTCGGCTCCGTACGGGCTCCGGATTGACTCTGGAAGAGCTCTGGAGGGGAAAACTTAGGCACGTGACTAGGAATACTTAAGCACTTCTCAAACTCGAAATTGAGAGGGGGGGACACATCATACAGCTTAATCATTAACTACCACAGTCTCATTTTTTATTACTCAACAAATTAAATAAATTTTAATACCCTTATAACTTTATATTTTATATATAACATTTTAGAAATACTACTCAACAATTAAAATAACACTTCAAACAGGGTATCTTTAGAAAGGTCTTTGTCGCTGGGACTTGATTATTGCTGTCTCATAAAAATTCAAATTATTATAAAAACATAAAAGTCAATCTTTTCAGATCTTTCACTGGTACACCTTAATTGTTGTTATCAGTATTTCTTTCTCAACAGCCACTTTCTTTAAATCTCAATAAGCGTTAATTATTTTAGAGTTTCATTATTTTCATCAATCAGATCCAAGTAGATTGGTTAGCTTAGTGATTTAGAATTCCCATTTTGTTATTTTTATTGGAAGGACGGGGTTTTCAACTAAATCCACATATCTCCTCCGGATTCTGCTTACAGCAAGGCGACTGTAAGAGTTTACCTTACCATAACGGCCTGATGGTTCATTAATTTAGGTAAGTAGAGTATAATATATCATTTGTAAAATGTTAATTTTTGAAATAAAAATGAAATTTGACAACCTATATTACACCCCACACTTTTTTTTTCTACCTAATGTTTTTTGTTTTACCTCACCTCTTTCTCTTACTTTATCAATCCTATTGACCAGCTCCCTATTGATTTGAAAAGAACAGCCAAAGTGAGTGAATTCTTCAAAAGATTCAAAGCCAGGTGGTGCTTTAGTTGTCTGGTGATTATGAAGATTCAAATACCATATTTCTTCAATTATTCAATTTACTTTTTGAAAGTAAATAATGCATTGATGGTCTGAAAAGTATAGACCATGGCCTTTTGTAGATGAGGAGGGTGAGGGGATAGGAAGACCAATTTTTGGATTAATGTATGAGAATATTACAAATGTAAGCAAGTTGAGTAGATGAGTCTAGATTCTCAGCCATTTTTTTCTAAAAAAAAAGAAAAATATCAATCTAATAGAAAAGAATAATTGAAATTGGATGAAACTTACCTAAAAAGCCCTCCTCAAGCTACCTAAAAGAAATAGTCACAAAAATTGCCAAAAAAGAGTCCCAAAAGTTCAAAAAAAGAGCTCCAAAATTTTCCAAAAAAGAGTCCCAAAAGTTCAACAAAAGAGCTCCAAACATTTTCAAAAAAGAGTCCTAAAAGTTCAACAAAAGAGCTCCAAAAGTTTCCAAAAAAGAGTCCCAAAATTACCCAAAAAGTTTCCAAAAAGTTTCCAAAAAAGTGTCTCAAAAGTCCCATAAAACATTGCTAAAAATTTCAAGAAAAGTGCTAAAGGTTTCCAGAAAAGTGCCAAAAAGTGCCAAAAAAAAGTTCCAAAAAGCATTTAAAAAAGTGCCAAAATGACTGAAAAACACTTTAAAATGCTTTTAAAATTTTTCCAAATGGTATCCAAAGGTTTCTGAGCATTTATGAATTGACTTAGTGAAAAAATAGACATAAAATATCCCAAGAAGACCTAAAATTCACCAAGAAACGCTTGAAAAATGTTTCTGGAAGGTTTTTATAAAATAAAATACTAAAAACAAGCCAAAAACACATCTAAGTAAGTAAAAATTTTTTGGAAAAATTTTCCAAAACATTTTCAAATTATTCCAAACCAATTTAGCAAAAAAAAAGGCCAAAAAAGAGAAAATGCCTAAAAATGACCAAAAAACACCAAAAAGTCAATAAACCAAGCTTAAAAATGATAGAGAAACAGAAAAAATGGGAGTAAAGGGAAAGAAGAACAGATAAATCAAAATCCAAAACAAAAATATAATGATAAAAAAAGAAACAAAAAGAAGACAGGAAAAAAGACATTTCAGTTAGCAATTAAATTCAAAAAAATGTGAAAATGACTTACTTTGAGTGCTGTGAAGTGAGAAGTATCAGAACCAACATTAAATGATGGAAGTTAGAGATGAATATAAGATGAAATATCTTAGTGAGACAGAATCTTAGATATGTTATGCATTTGCAAATGATATGCGATTTCAAGTCTGGGAGCTGAACCAAAACAAATGAAACTGAGAAACTGGGAAATTTCATTGGCAAAAATTATTAAACAAAAACAAAATTGTAAATCAGTTAAGATAGGCCCTCAAAATTAGAAAGGGTGATTGGTAGTACTTTAGCATGCATAGATCTGGGTTGAGAGGGTGAAGTACTGCTACATTCTATTGGTGGAGGTGGATCAGGAATCTCATCTTCATAAATCTCACTTCATCTATCTTTTAAGTTAGCAAGAAGATTGTGTTATATGAGACAAGAAGTAATCCAGTATACAGAAACCTTATTTTCTTTTTGGTTATGGAGTGGAGTCCTTAGTTCTTGTAGAGAAGCAAATTAGCCTTTCAGTATCTTATTGCATGCTCGATCCTAATACGAGATTCTGCTAGATGATTAAGGAATTTAAATTTTTCACTTTCTTCATAACCAGTCCCACAAAAAGCAGGGATGACATAAACACCATTTCAATAAGCAGAGTATTTTAGAAGATATTTATTTTCATCAAAAAAATATTGAGGATATTGAGAAATATTCATTTGCTGAAATACAGAGGAATTTTAGCAAGCACCAGGGAATCCAGTATGAAAAGCAATGATTTTCTTGTTAATATCACAAAACAACTGAAGAGAGATTAAGTGTCTAAAAAAGGAAAATATTAATACATGATGATGGAGGGAAGTGTTTTGATGACTTATTTGACCCAAAAGAAGATGTTTTTAGGGATGAATACACCATTTGTCAGGCTAAGGTCAAGTACAAGGACGTGAACTAGCTTGAATAGTCAGTTGTCTAGAAGATTTTAATGGTCCTATATGAATACTGTAGTTCTAATCCACTAAGTTGTAAAATATAATCAAATATAAAGGTCTCAGTAATATAATTCTCACTATTCTTATATATGGCTTACAATCTTTATAGTTGGTAGAAAAATAGATTATATAAATTCAGATACTATTCAAAAGTCTTATAAAAGTACTAATTGATATGTATTGTAATTGATTTAGTTATATTGGTTAAATTGTAATGATAAAGAATAAAGAAATACAACCCAAAAACCTCCTCCTTTTATACACACTGAGTTCCCCAATGATTCCTTTGATGTACCACCCAATACACAGTTAATAACGCCTCTAAACAACTAATAAACATTCCCATCAACATTCCCAGTAACCCATGACATAATTAGAAGAGTAACAACCGCCAAAATCCTGAAATAATAAGGGAAATCCATCAAAATTAAAGAAAAAGACAAAAAGAGAGTATATGCGTATAAAACAATAATATTAAAGACTAAAGGAGACTTTTTAAGGTTAATAATAGCTTAATAATAAGGGGGATTGACTGTAGAAATAATGGGGCTAATCCTGACATTATACTACGTGAAATTCCCATTCAAAAATAACCAAAATTGACTGAGAAACCACTCAAAAACTTAAAAAGAGCGTGAGATGTGGGGTAACTACATGCAGTTCTTGGCAGGCTCTTGCACGGGTAAATCCTTGACTAAAATTAGGCGAATTTAAGCGTGGTGATGAAATAAAGTGCCAAGAGTTAGGTTATTAATGAAATTAGTGCATATAAACAAGGTCAATGCATTATTAATTAAGATAGGACACTAAATAAGCGCCTGTCGCCTATTTTAGTGTGTTTCCCCACAGTGGGCGTAGAATGTGGGGTAATTATAGTGTGAAAAAGCTAACTTTGCTAAAAATGAAGCTATTCACACGGGAAAAAAGCAGGCAGTATGTGGCCAGTACACAGAAGCCATTTCTGGCATAAAAAACACCAAATTTGAAAAGTGTTATTTTTATGCATTTAAATAGCCAAATCAATTGTTCTAAATGAGCCCAATTGATCTGTCAAAGCGCAATTTTGATATTCTCAATTTTATAGCGCATATAGTCAACTTTTAAGTGAAATAAAGCGCATTTCTTGTTTTTTGCATAAAACAATGAATATAACAGCTTTAAGTGTACTTAAAAATTATGTAGCCGTATACTTAAGGTTCTTAAGGTTACCCTAACATATTCCAACTTAATATTAAGTACATAAGACCTATAAAAGGTGGATATATGCGTGTATATAAGGTGTTATAATGGCATTTTTTGTGTATTATCATAATTTTACTTATGTATACTATTTGTGTACTCTTATTTATTATTCCCATGTATAGTTCATGTGTTTAACATAACTTATAATTACTTTTTACTCAGTCCTGGAGATATACAGGCTGACACTCGCCCACCCAAAAAAAACAATAAAAAAAATGATAAGTTATACATTTTATTTTATTAATTTGTAATTTTCAGGTATTCAGAATAAATCTGTAGCATTAAAGATTCAACTTTAAAGAAATAAAACATAATAAAATATTATGAGTACTGGTTTTTTAACCCCTCAGCTGGTTGAACAGAAATTTATTTCTGTTTAAATTTTTTAAGAAGGGTGGATAAATTAGAAATTTCTTTTTCAGGTATCCATTTATCAAATTCATTTGATTTCCCTTTAAATCTTAGTAAATACTCAGTTCCTTTTTCTTTAGTAAGGATTCTTTTCTTGAGTATTTTTTCAATCTCTGCTTTTTCCACAATTTCTTCAGGTTGCTTTTTAGGCCTTCCCCTTCTTTTTGGAAATAAGTCAGGATCATTTGCATGGTAAGGTTTCAATAATGAGATAGGGAAAACTGGATGTTTCCTGGCATATGGAGCATATAATATGACTTCCACTGCATTATTCCCAACCATTTTATTTACTACAAAAGGTCCTACAAAGGGATCCTTTAATTTAACATTACCTTGTAAGTTAAAATGTAGTGTTGATATGAGGACTTCATCTCCCTTTTTAAATTCAAATTCTTTATGAAATTTGTCCCACCTTTTCTTTTCATATTCAAATGCTTTTTGGATGCATTCTTCTGCATGCTTTCTACACATTTGTTGCATATGAATAAAGGATTTAGTGCCAGGGTGTATATCCAACCTTGGTAGTTTATTTAAATGATTTACTGGGGTATTTGGTACATATCCCAGCCAGAGTTCAAATGGTTTCTTCTCTGTTACAGAATGAGTTGTGCTGTTATAAGCAAATTCAAGGCCAGGAATTAATGTTACCCAGTCATGTGTGAATTTCTCATTGTCTTTGTATTCTAATCCAAAGGCACAATATCTTCTGATCATGTCTTCTAGAGTTTGTATCATCCTCTCAGCCAGCCCATCAGTTTGTGGATGGTGTGCTACAGACAATTTTAATTGACAACCTGATACTTCCATCAAAGATGTCCAGAACTCTGAAGTAAATTTAGGGTCTCTGTCAGAGATTATGGCTTTGGGGAACCCAGCAGTATTCATCATCTGAGTCCACCATAGTAATGCCAAGTCTTTTGCAGATACCTCTTTATGGGTAGGGATAAACTTACACATTTTTGTTAATCTATCCACTATTACCCAGCAAGAATTGAAACTATCTTTTCCTGCTAATGGCAAGCCAGTTACAAAATCCATGTTTATAATTTCCCATGGAGCTTTTGGCTGCTCTATTTGTTGTAACAACCCAGCTCTCTTCCCAGTTAATCTTTTAGATTTCTGACAAGAGTCACATGTTTCAATGTATTTTTGTACATCCTCTTTCATGTTTATCCACCAGGCTGTATTTTTAACTCTGGTTAATGTTTTGTTAAAGTCAAAATGACCAGCTAAGATGTCATCATGACAAGTACTCAACATTAACTCTTTCATAGAAGGTGGTATTACTATTACATTGCTTAACTTTTTCCTGTAATATATATATCCATCTTCAATTGATAGTTTACCTTTTTCCAACGCATTTTTATACTTTGGAGGCAAGGTTTTAATTAATGCACTCATGGAGGCATTTGTTGGATCATTAAGAATGGTAGATAGTTTAGACAAATCTGTATCAGATGAATAATTTTCCAATATAGTTTGCATAAACTCTTCTTCTAAATCCACTATATAAATCCCAAATATATGTATAACCTCATTTTCAGGCACATAAGCTGGGTTGTCAGCATCATTTGGCAAAGGACTTCTGGATAACAAATCCACATTTGAATGCAATGTTCCTGCTCTGTGAGTGATTGTCATTCTTCCTCTGTACTCTTGTACAGCTAGTTGCCATCTAAACATGTGCCTATTAGGTGTTTTCATGTTTAGTAATGATTTTACTGCACTGCAATCTGTTATAAGTTCAAACTTCTGGTCTTCCAGATAGTAATGAAGTTTCTCCAAAGCCCACACCACGGCTAAACATTCTAGCTGTGTGGCACCATACCTTAATTCTGTTTTTCTTAAGGTTCTGGATATATAACAGATAACTACTTCAGATAATTTTCCATTTATTATCTGTTTTTGCTGTAAAGCAGCACCCAAACCTATGAAACTTGCATCAGTGTACAAGATAAAAGGTAGGGTGAAATCTGGCAGTCCCAATATTGGAGCTGACATTAAACATTCCTTTAATTTATTAAAGGCGTGTTGTCTTTCATTATTCCAAATGAAAGCTTCATTCTTCCTGATTAATGTTGTTAAAGGGGCTGCAATGGATTGGTAATTTTTAATATATTGTCTATAATATCCACACATACCCAAAAAACTTTGAACCTCTTTTACATTTTTAGGTATCCCAATGTTTTTAATTGCTGCCACTTTATTCTGGTCAACACAAATTTGTAATCCAGATACAACATGTCCAAGTACTTTCAAGGATTGAAATCCAAACTTACATTTCTTTAATGCAATAGTCATATTAATTTCATCCATTTTTTGAAAGACTCTTTTCAGGTGATTTAAATGTTCATCATATGTTTTTGAAAACACTATGATGTCATCAATATATACCAATAGCCATCCTTCAACCATTTCCTGATGAAAAACACTATCCATCAATTTTTGGAAGACTGAAGGGGCATTCTTTGGGCCAAATGGCATTCTCACATACTTATATATACCCATATGTGTGGTTATTAATAAGTAATTTTGAGAATTTCTTTCCACAGGAATCTGGTGGTAACCCTTGTTCCCATCCAGACAGGAAATATATTTTGCTCCTTGTAAGGTAGCATGGATAGAAGCTATCCTTGGTAGAGGGTAAATATCATCTACTGTATATGTATTCAGAGCTCTATAATCACCGCATAATCTTGCCTTATCTTTTTCATAAGAGATTAATACTGGTGAAATGACACAATACTTAGGTGTTGTGTCCACTTTTTCAACAATACCCATTTCCAACAACAATTTTATATTGTCTTCAATATCTTTCCTTTTTTCAGGAGATGCTGGGTAAGGTTTCTTTTTTAAGCTGCCAGGAATATTATCCAGATCACAGCTTAGAGAGATTTTCATCTCATGGTCTTTGACCAATCCTAGTTCATTTGATCCATGAGCAAATGCCATAGGATATGATTTAATCAATCTCAAAATGTCTTCTTGTTCAATTTTTGAGAGTTGAGGACTGAAAGAGGCCTTTTGGATTTCATTTTCCAATTCACCCACTTCATTGGTGTCTCTTCTACCTTGCAGTTGTTCTTCTCTAGGAGAAATGGCATATACTGAATTTTCAGAACATATTTTGAATTTCCTTTTACCATTCACCCCTATGGTGAAACAACTGTTTGCAGGATCTAGTTTAATGCCAAATTTTGTCAATAAATCATTGCCAATAATAAACCAATCACTACAATTATTATTATCCATTACTACAAATTCACAAACTGCTCTAACATATCCATTATTATATTTAAAGAAAACAGCAGTTTTGTATTTGCCAATTGGATTTAATACTGAACCAAAACCCCTCCAGTTCTTTGTCTGAACAGGTTCTAGTTTTTCCTGGTACTTACTATCAAGTTTCATTAATGCATTAAGTGAAACTACACTACCTGCAGCCCCAGTGTCAAGAATGGCATTCATTTCTTTTCCACATATGATAATAGGTGCTCTGATAGGTGTTATTTTGTAAGTGTCATGAGATACATCTTTAATTATTTCAGCTTCCTCTATGGAAGTTAAAGATGTGTCTGTATGAGGTATAGCATCATTCAGGAACATTATATCCTGTTCTAATACAAATATCTCATTTTCATCATCACTGTAAGATATGTTACTCTTGCAATCCTCACTGGATTCCACATTCTCATCTTCATGATTACTAGGTTCAGAATTCTGTGAGGTTTCAATAACATTTATTCTTTTCTTACATGTGTGACCTTTAACCCAAGGTTCATTACATTTGTAACAAGTGTTATTTTCTTGTCTCTTAGGGACAAGGGGAGCTGAAGGTTTTTTCTTTTCCACTGGTAACTTACTTGTAGTAGGTTTTACCACGTCAACACTTTGTCTGTAATTACTATACTTGGTTTCATACTTGTGGTTTAATAATATCTCATTGCATATATTAATGAATCCAGAGGTGTCTCTGACAGTCTCAGTTCTAGCTACAATAATGTCTCTAACTGATATAGGCAACTTGTATATTATTTTTTCTTTCCACTCTTCATAATCCATTTTTGGATCCATAGCTTTCATGATTTTTATTAAATTCATTAAGAAGACCATGGGTTTATCTCCAGCATTTGGATTATATCTGGCCCTTTCATACAGTCTTTGTTGAGTGATTCTAAATTTTGGGCCACCAAATTGCCTTTCAATTAGTGCCTTCCATTCATTCCAGGAGTAATTAATTCCCTCACTCAATACAGATTCAAACCATAATAAGGCCACATCTGTAAATAAAGATATTAACTTTGAAGTAATTTCTTCATCAGGTAATTTATATGAAACTTTTAAGTTATCAATTCTTTGTATGAATTGTTGCCAATCAGATTTTGAATCCCCGTCAAAAGAAGGGTACTGATCTAACTTAGGCCAGTTCTTTTGGCTAGTTTTAGCTTCCCTAACCTGAGGAATATTGAGTAATTCACTCACTTTAGAAAGATGATCATTAATTTCATCTTTTACTGATTTTATATTCTCAGAGCCCATGACACTATGTTCATGTTCCATCATTGGTTTATCATCAGAGTGTTTCATAAAAACTGGTACTCTTTCTACATAAGAGGTATTATCCTTTATTGTTTCAGTATTTTTCAAAATGTTGGCTACCTCAATTTCTGCTCTTTGTAACCTATCTTTTATTACAGGTACATGAGTTAAAGTATCATTTACATTTGAAAAAGACAATTTTACACGTCCCTCTATGGTGGCCATAATATTCTGAGAATGTTCTAATTTAATTTCTAAATTTTTAATCTCAGAATTTAATCTTTTTTTTCATTGATCAATTCATTATTTGAATTCTCAATAATTTTTAACTTATTGGCTGTTGTACTCAATGATTGTGTGATGTTTAATAATACACTTTCTGTATTATTTTTGGACTCTCTAGAGAATTCTTCCAATTTTTCAATTCTCAATAATAATTTACTAATTATTTTTGATTCCATTGGATTTTCTTTCAGAAAATATTCAATTTTGTCTGTTTCCAATTCAGAAGATTCATCATCAGGGTCAATTTTTTCTTCATTTGATTCCATTTTTATATTAATAGTATTTTCCTGGTGATCAATAAAACTATGTACATTGTCCTCATGTAATGACAAGTCTAACATGTTATTTTCAAATGAATAATTTTTTAAATCCTTATCAATTATATCCAATAACTCTCTATCAATTTCATTACCTATAAGTAATTCATTTTTAGGATTATATAATTGATCTTGAGAAGATGGATGACTTACCACGGTCTTATTCCATTTCCCCTGCCTCTCCTTGGCTTTCCCCTGCAATGGTGACTGCTGGATCCCTGTTGAGGAGGACTGTTGTAGTTTTGGGCATACCAATCCCACTTCCATTTGCTTACAGTTATCTTTTGGTCCTCTTCTGGGACTGGAGGTGTTGCTGTGGTATTTGGTGCCACTGGTTGTTGATGAGACCTTATATCCACTAGAGCCTGGTTGACTTCTATAAAGCCCTGTGCCGCCCTTTTCTCCAGATTGTTGATCTGGTCTAACATATTGTTTACTCTTATTTTTAGTGTATTCAGTAGGGTTGAGAGGGAGTGAATTTGCTCTTGTAAGGTGTTTTTGGACTTCTTTATTGACATTTGTTTTAAGAGATTTTCCTTTTCCTCCATGGAAATTGGTGGGGTGTTGTTTATTGTTACTGGTGATTCTTGACCCTCCATTTGGATGTCCTGCAACAGGTCTTTCAGCTCTAGTTCTTAAGTTATAAGGTTTTGCCTTATTACTTACAATGTCATTGTTGTCACACATTTTTCGTTGAATTTTAGAGAATTGAAAGTTTAGATTTGAAAAACTTCAAAAAGGAGTTTAATCAGTATTTATTAGTACCACTGAAGACAATTTTATTTCTTACTTATTGGTATTAAGTGAATTTTTAAGTGCCAAAAGTCAAATATGCTTTTATGTGGTCACTTGATTTAACTGGTCTACAATATGTAGCCGTGTATTTATATTTAAAAAAGAAAATTTGTTAGTAAGATTCTTTCTAAATATTAAATGAATTTTACAAACCAATAAAAAGGGATTAAGATTCCTGTAAAAAGAAAACAATTAATCAGTTTAATTGGTTATTATCTGCAAAGATCACAAATTTAATTGGTCTATTGACAGACTCCCACTAGGAACAATTATATGTTAAATTAGTGGTAAAATTGATGATTCAATATCACAATTTTATTATATAACAGGGCTTCTTTTTCTAAAATCACTATATAAGTGACCCCAAACTGTTGTAATTATCCAAATATTTCTATAGGGATATTATTTACGTGCACCTTCTTTTGAAAATTTCACTTACAGGATTATAACAGAATTCTTGAGGAAAGGTCCCCAATTGTCAGGCTAAGGTCAAGTACAAGGACTTGAACTAGCTTGAATATTCAGTTGTCTAGAAGATTTTAATGGTCCTATATGAATACTGTAGTTCTAATCCACTAAGTTGTAAAATATAATCAAATATAAAGGTCTCAGTAATATAATTCTCACTATTCTTATATATGGCTTACAATCTTTATAGTTGGTAGAAAAATAGATTATATAAATTCAGATACTATTCAAAAGTCTTATAAAAGTACTAATTGATATGTATTGTAATTGATTTAGTTATATTGGTTAAATTGTAATGATAAAGAATGAAGAAATACAACCCAAAAACCTCCTCCTTTTATACACACTGAGTTCCCCAATGATTCCTTTGATGTACCACCCAATACACAGTTAATAACGCCTCTAAACAACTAATAGACATTCCCATCAACATTCCCAGTAACCCATGACATAATTAGAAGAGTAACAACCACCAAAATCCTGAAATAAGAAGGGAAATCCATCAAAATTAAAGAAAAAGACAAAAAGAGAGTATATGCGTATAAAACAATAATATTAAAGACTAAAGGAGACTTTTTAAGGTTAATAATAGCTTAATAATAAGGGGGATTGACTGTAGAAATAATGGGGCTAATCCTGACATTATACTATGTGAAATTCCCATTCAAAAATAACCAAAATTGACTGAGAAACCACCCAAAAACTTAAAAAGAGCGTGAGATGTGGGGTAACTACATGCAGTTCTTGGCAGGCTCTTGCACGGGTAAATCCTTGACTAAAATTAGGCCAATTTAAGCGTGGTGATGAAATAAAGTGCCAAGAGTTAGGTTATTAATGAAATTAGTGCATATAAACAAGGTCAATGCACTATTAATTAAGCTAGGACACTAAATAAGCGTCTGTTGCCTATTTTAGCATGTTTCCCAACAGTGGGCGTAGAATGTGGGGTAATTATAGGGTGAAAAAGCTAAATTTTCTAAAAATGTAGCTATTCACACGGGAAAAAAGCAGGCATTATGTGGCCAGTACACAGAAGCCATTTCTGGCATAAAAAACACCAAATTTGAAAAGTGTTATATTTATGCATTTAAATAGACAAATCAATAGTCCTAAATGAGACAAATTGATCTGTCAAAGAGCAATTTTGATATTCTCAAATTTATGGTGCATATAGTCAACTTTTAAGTGAAATAAAGCGCATTTCTTGTTTTTTGCATAAAACAATGAAACTAACAGCTTTAAGTGTACTTAAAAATTATGTAGCCTTATACTTAAGGTTCTTCAGATTACCCTAACATATTCAAACTTAATATTAAGTACCTGAGACTTATAAAAGGTGGATATATGTGTGTATATAAGGTGTTATAATGGCATTTTTTGTGTATTATCATAATTTTACTTATGTATACTGTTTGTGTACTCTCATTTATTGTTCCCATGTATAGTTCATGTGTTTAACATAACTTATAAGCACTTTTTACTCAGTCCTGGGGATATACAGGCTGACATAGGGGGTGGACTTGCTAGCAAGTCCCCAACCTGAACTCAGATGGAACTCAGATTGAACTCAGACTGAACTCATATTGAACTCTACTTGAAGACCCACCTAAAACTGTTCTGCTGAGTAGTTTTCATCCCTGATTGTATGGTTCCTTTGTCAATAGCTCAATGTGTGTTCAATCTGTGGTGAATTTGAGTTCAAGGTTGTGGACTTGCTAACAAGTCCGCCCCCCATATTGCATGGTGTGATGAGCTCTCTAATAGTATAATTAATCTCTCAGTCACTTAAGGTCTTAATTATTAACTTCTTGATATTGTTTTAGAGTAGTTAAGAGTTTTTTTAGTTCACAATCACATTAGTGATTAGAGTTTTGGTTTAATTTTCTTATATTTAGTTTTTTTTGTTTAGCCATAGGTGCCATGATAAGTTTTTTGATTTAATTTTTGATTTAATTTTTGTGTAGGGATTGCTTTTTTAGCTTGTTAAAACTATATTTGTTATTTTACTGTTTTTTTGTTTTTTTTTTTGGTTATGACTTACTTCTTCCTTTTTTTAGGGCCTTTTGTCACTGGACGACCTATGCACAAGGTCGAGGATGTTCCTGAAAGTGAGATGAGGGGTTTAGAGACTTCTTTGAAGCACAGAGGAATTGTTCCAGGAAGTGATTCAAAGATGACTTGAAGGAAGAGCTACTGCTTTGAGTTATATTCGAGAAGAATCTTAATATATTTTAAGGTAATACTAATATTCTTAGAATCTCACAAAGGGTTGTAACACTCAACAATCAAAAGACTTTTAATTTAGAAATGATTATTGAGGGAAAAATGAAATGTAAGATAACAACAATTTAACTTGCAGTTTTACCACTATTAACTGTAAATACATTTTACAATTAAATTCTAAAGAAAGTTGAACCAAAACTCAACCCCTTTTATATCCTTTACTCCTCCTTGCGTTGACCTCATACCCATCTACTATTCCGCACACCACAGACCATTAAAAAATACACCTGTTACACCTGGACCCTCCTCACTAACATCCGTTAACCCCTTAATCCTCCACTAACCATTTTGTCCATGCTCACTACCCCTTTTTAATAATTCACAGACTCTTAATAAAACTTTTAGCGTACTATTACATTGACTATTGCGCTGTGCGTCACTTATTGAGAAAAAGACTAAGACACACTATTGAGAGATTGACTAATTTAGATTTAGATTTTAGACTAGCGCGGTTGAATAGTGAGTACACAAAGGAAAGTCGCAGTTTCTATGGAGAATTGCTTTCTGCGCTTTGAGTATGGATTTAGACCTCTGTATTATTGATTTAATGAGCTGCTTGTGCCTCGAGTGTCACATGGCGCGTGACACCTGGTTTGTGAGTTGGAAAATTTCTTTTGGGGAATGAAGCAAAATAAATGAGGAGGGGAAGGAATGAAGTGGAAGTAGAAGAAAGAGGATAGTGGAAGAGAAGGAAGGAAGGGGGGGTGAAGAGGGGACCACTAGAGATTGAAGCAACTAGAAGGGGAGGGAAGAAGAAGAGAAGGGAAGTGAAGTGAGAGTATGGGCAGAGAGGGGAGGGAAGCAAGAGCATGAAGAGAGGAGAAAAGGGAAGTGAGAAAATGAGGATGAGGAGGGAAGGCTAGTATATGGTAGACAGGAGAACAGAAGGGGATAGAGAAGAGAAACAAGGATACACACCATCACCAAAAGCAGGATGGGCTAGTAAGGGGAAGAAAAATTATATTAAAAAGTGAGCATTAAAATTAAATTTAAGAAGTGAAAAGTAAAAAGGTACTTTCCACTGAGGTTTTCAGCCTAGTTATTCCCAGAACTGAGTATTTCTTATATTTAACATAAGATAAACTTAATTTGATTAAGCTTATAAGTTGATATTATGGTTATAACACTTGTATATATGGTTATGATGCTTATATATATATTCATTACACTATTAAATGACTTACATAAGTTTAAATAGCTTATCTATAGCCCCATAATACTTATTAAGGTGCTAATGTAGTTGGAATATACTTATCTTAAGTGATAATAAGTAATTATTGACATTCATAAGCTTATATATATACAAAAACCTCATATTCAGTGAAATAGGTAGTTATATTATGTATATATAGGCCTATATGTGGGTTTAACTCTCTAAATAGCCTAAATCATTATTTTTCTCCTTATTTTAGGTCATATGGACATATTAAATTGACTCTCCATGCCTACACAAGCATATACACCTTTTTCAGGTGCATATATCCAGTTTGGACAACTTAATCTGCTTCCTTTAATAGTTTTTTATGGATTTATGGGTTGGGATATGATTACTGGGTTGATGTGGATGCTTGTGGATGTTCTTGGGGGCTTGGGAAGTTTCTTCTGTTCATTTATATGCTTTGGGTTTAATTTTATTCTCTTTGGATGAGTTATTTTACCTATTTCTTTATGGTATCCGCTATCATCTGTTTTCTCTATTTATGGTATAGGTGTATAATATCATTAATTGTGATGGAGGGTCCTTACTGGAAGTCTGGGTGTTGAAATTGCTTGAATTGGACACCATGGGGAGGTGATGGGCTTGCACAGTGCTTTAATTTCCAGGGATAGCAGTGACATTATTTGTATTGAGGATCTGTGCACTGCAGTGGATTTTGGTATAAGTATGACAGGATCTGACAGGTTATTGGACATCACTTACATACTACAACTCAAATAAACATTATAAAACAATTTTTAGAATATAAAAATATATTTTAAAGCCTTTTTATATTGATATTATTGTTATATTAGCTATAGCTATATTTTATTAGCCTTTTTTCCACCACTAATCTGCACCAATCCAAATATTATGCATTAATATTGAGCATAACTATTTTATTAGTCTTTCCCTGAGGTTCAATCTAAAAATAATTTATTAATAAGTAGTAGGAAAATTAATATTTACTATTAAATTATACTTAAATACTATCATAAACTGACAGAGGTATTACGACTAGTGGATGAGCGTGCAGGAGGAAGATGTCATGAGAGAGGTGAGGATGGGGTAAGAAGACATTTTCCTGCTTTGTAATGTCAGACAAACAAAAAAAAATAAGGGCACTAAAATGGCTACTCCTAGAGTCATGCCCTTGGCTCAAAAAGTGAAATTCCATGTTTTGTTACAGAAATGTACCCATGAATGAAATAGGGTCACAAAACTGAACTCAATGTCTAGTTCTCACTTTTTTCCCCCTGTGTAAGGTAACAGCAGCACAAGACCACTTCTGAGTGCAGATTGTTTTATGAACTCTCTGCTTATTTATTTGTAAAAGGGACTTGGATTGTTATAAAACATTTATCTTATCAGTTTTTGATTGTGAGATTTGAAATTTAGGGCCAGAGTATGACTAGGGTACTCTGGAGTGAAATACATTTTAGGCTTTATGGCTGTTTTCAAATGAAAAACAAGAATTTCTAGGACCTATTTACAGACACTTTAAAGCGCCATTTGTTTTTCCCTGAAGTTACCTCTTTGCACTATTCACCAAGTAAGATATCACTGATAGGGATATTGTAGAGTGACATCAGTTTAGAAAAATAAGTGCAAGAAAAATAATTGTAAGAAAAATGTATGCAAAAAAATATGTGTGAGAAAAATATCTTGCGACCATGGGAAGTTTTTTTTTTTATATTTTTTTTCTTGAAAAAATATTTATTTTTTTTTTTTACTATTTTTTTATGAAAAAAAACTCTCTTGGTTTCAAATGATTTTTCATACCTTTACTTTCTCGCACTTTTTTTTCTTGCACTTACTTATCTTACATTTATTTTTCTGACCTTATGTCACTCTCTAAAATATCCCCAACTCGTGCATGAATATCCCTGTTGGGGATATCTTACTTGCTGTGTAGTGTTGCCAACTCAAAAATTACTAGAGGTGCAGGGGGTTTAGTTTTTAAAGCAGAGGGCTAATGGCTAGCGCGTAACTTCTAATTTGGGTGAAGTTTCAAGCAGCCCGACTCACCTAAATTATACTTCTTAAAATTAAAAGCTTGTCCCAAAAATTCAAATTTTTTTAACAATTAAAATAACTTTCTCAAAACATCCTTGGCTCCCTCAGAATTTTCTTGACGTAAGCAAATCAATAATGGGGAAGTGTAAAGGGGGGAAGCTCAATAGTGGAGGTCAAATGTATTTTTAATGGCTGCATGAGATACATTGAAATTGGAAGGTATTTTTTTTGAAGGCTATGGACATTGAGGATAAGCCTTTAAGTTTGAGCTGTAATCTGTTTATTGGTAAGGATAAAGTTAAGCTGAAGTAAGAGTAGTTTTTTATCAATACATACACCTGTTATTTGATGCTAGGCTATTTTTTGGGGAGGGTGTTACTGCTGTCTGCACTCCCCATGGCTCCTGTTCTTGCAGCACCTCTACCACCCACTGTGGCTTCAAGACTCAGACTACCCGTGGTAGCAGCCCCCAAGCCTGAACCAACTCTAGCATTGCTCCCGAAACCACCCGATAGCCCCGCACCAAGAACGCCACCACCGTTGGCCCCAAGCCCAACTGCACTACCCAGAGCTGTGCCTATGCTGGGCGAAAAAATAATCCCAGAGCCTGAATCAGAACCTTGCCTGGAAAAAGTGTTGCAGAGTTGGTCAGTAGACCGATTATCAGCTATTCAGTAGTAAACATTTCCAGCTGACTTCTTTCTCACCTAGTTGAAATGTCAGCTCCTCCATTTAGCTTTTTTGATTTGGTCCCGCTGCCGGCACCGCTGATTCCAACACCACCTGAGCCACCTGCACCGCTAGTCCCAATACCGGTTAAGCCACTGGTTCCAGTGTTAACGAGACCACTGATACCATTTTGCAAACCGCCTGCTATAGCAGTACTAAGTTGTTAATAAGTATACCAATTAGTTAGCTATTTAATAGTAAATTTTTCTAGCTAACTTCTTTCTCACCTAGTAGAAATGTCAGCTCCTCCATTTAGCTTTCTTGATTTGGTCCCGCCCCCTGCACCACTGATCCCAACACCACCTGAACCATTAAATGCAACCCCAGCTACACTGCTGGCTCCAGCGCCAGCTGAAAGACTAGCTCCAATCCCAACTACACTGCTGGTTTTACCACTGGCGTCCGCGTTGACGAGATCACTAATGCCCCCATCCAAACTACTTTTGGCAGAAGTGCTGTGATGTGGATTAGTGCGCGAGATTAGCTAGATATTCAGTGGTTAACAACTTCAGCTGACTTGTTGCTCACTTGGGGAAAATTTCCACTTCTACATTTGCTTTTTTCAATTCAGTCGGTAGAGTAACACAGGTAGAAAAAAATACTAAAATCATGAAACTAGATTCAGTTGTTGCAAACTATTATTAACTCCAAAAAATATTAAAGCTTACGGAACATAACCGTACTCATATAAAACATTATTTTCAAGTACATGATAGTGGCATAAATATCAGGAAAGTATTTAATAAAAGGATAATTCTATGGATTGATAAATATTGGTGGGAAAAATAAAGTGATGCAGAAGAATGATAGTAATGAATGCCGACTTTTATAGATCGAGATTTTTTGGGGTCACCGTTTTGACTTCTCTTCAGCATTATTGGATTTCTTCTCCTAGAGAAATAAAAAAGATAGAGCACTCTTGGTAATGAATAGCGTAATTTGAAAACAAACTTCCCCGGCGATATTGGCTCTTTGCTAGAACCACAATCAAATATTTTTGTGACTTCAGCATGTCACAAACTTAAAGTAGGAGTTCTAACTTACATGTAGTGGTGAAATTGTGCCTTGAAAAGGCATAGAGGATTATTGTCGAGAATTTCTTGTCATATTAGCAGTGATTTGGAAACTATGCTTGTCTCGCCTATACCAAGTGATAGTCAAAATTTATGACAGGGCTTTTTTACTTAATTTAACTGATATCGTCTTTGAACTTTGTCAAAACTTACGATTGTGCTTAAAATAAACTGTTCACCCGAAGCCACACTAGCAAAATTTAAACACAATATGGTGCAAATGGACGAGTGCATTCTTCTTTGCGCCCCTTTGTAGGATTAGATTGTAAGAAAAATAAAAAGAGAAAAGAAAATAAATTAGAATGTAAGTTTTTCAGGTAGATTTTGGTTAAATTTAAAACTGATAAATCTAAAAGTATCTTGTCGCAACTCCAATTAATTGAACTCTTCTCGCCAATGGTGAAACCTTATCTGGCTTATCAAATTGTGTTGTTGCAATTTTTGATAATTTACATTTGCGAAGCCACAAGCGAGAGATGATCTTTTAATTGTGATAAATTAAAGAGTATGAGTAAAATTTATACAGAAATGAAATTCCAGTTTATTCATTTTTTGATTATTGTGTAGATGTTTTATTTTTCATGGCAAGTCATCATAATTATTTTTTAGAGAAGAATCATCATGGAGAAAGTGGGGGGAAGCGCTAACGAGTCCCTCTCAAGCCCCTTTTGATTTGCAGAGGATTCACAAGCAACTCCGCCCCTGCAGATTTGCCTTTGTGGATCAAAAAAAAAAAAAAAAAAAAAAAAAAAGAAGGAAAAAAAAAGAAAAGAAAAACCATCTTAATTAAAAGATAGATAGCAGAGATTAAAAGTTATGTAAAAGAATGACTTGGCACAAAGAAAATTAAAAAATGATTTTCACCTGAAAAGATGGAAGAAAAAAGAAATTTCAAAAGTTTACATATCATTGATTGAATAATATTCAGATTTAAAAGGTGTCAATGTTAGTTAATTTATAGTATAAATAGGGGGTATCAAAGTTAGAAATTTGTAATTATTTAAACGGCATTTCACAACACAAAAAGAAAGCCACAAACTTGACATTAACTCTCAATAAAAAGGTGTTTTGGGGGCACAATATGTCATATTTTAAAAAATAGTCATGGTTGATTTGGTGGAAAAAAGAGGTATTTTGAAATGGAAGATTTCTAACTTTGATACCCCCTAATATATATATATATATATATATATATACCAAACCTAGATAGTTTTTATCATTCGATTCTACAAATTCAAATTACTTAATCTTTAACCTAACATAATGATAGATTAGCATTTTATATGGCTGCTGGTATCTTCTCATACCGGCATCCATCTTTCTCTTTTATATCCTAATTTATTTAATCTCGTAGTTAAAATACTAACTCACATTTATCTCATTACTTAAAGCTTTGTCCCACTGTTAATTTCTGTCCATTATCTTTATTCTTCCTTGAGTCCTAAATTTACCTGTTGCCTCTGCTTAACAGGTAATCATGTACTTATTCTCTAGGACAGCTCATTATCCATCTTTCTCTTTTATATCTTAATTTATTTTATCTCATAGTTAAAATACTAACTCACATTTATCTCATTACTTAAAGCTTTGTCCCACTGTCCTTTTCTGTCAATTATCTTTATTCTTGCCTCTGCTTAACAGGTAATCATCTTTGTCCCACTGTCCATTTCTGTCCATTATCTTTATTCTTCCTTGAGTCCTAAATTTGCCTGTCACCTCTGCTTAACAGGGTTATGGGCCCAGTTCCCCTGCTTCTCTAATATATCCTGGCGACTCCACAATCTACAAACACTGCTTGGTCTCCATCCTCTTCCACAAATTCTGCACACACTGCTATGGCCAAATCATCTACACCAGCTCCAAACTTCTCTTATCTTCAGGAAAACTCTAACTTCTCAGAGATTAAGGGAATTGAAAAAATTAATGACAAAAACTATAACACATGGAAAACAGACCCTAGATATGCTCTCACGGTCAGAAACCTTGACCAATTTCTTAGTGAAGAATGCCCGGTATCTACAGATCCAGATCTCCTTTCAATATTTAAAATAAGACAGGGACAAACAAAAACTATCATTAAGATGTTCATGGATCAGGCTAATCAACACAAATTTATACTAGATGATGAAGCAGTGGAACCAGCACAATTATGGACTCGAATAAAGAATCATATGCATCAAAGTCAAGTCAAAATTGCTCCTATGTTGTTAAAAAATTCTTTAAAATTAAATTTCTTGAAAGCAACATACTCGAAGCAATGGACAAATTCAGAAGTACCTTCAAGTTAATAAAGGATGTGGCTCTGGATTTATTTAAAGAAAACATCTTGTCATACATAATGACGAATTACATTCTTAATCTCTTGCTGGAATCATATCAAACTGCTGCAACAATAATACTTGGTAAATATGATATTACCAATCAACGACCCATGATTGAAAGTATTTTTGCTGACATAGAGGCTGAAGTTACACAACGCAAAGTACTTAACACATCCGGCAATTCCTCTGGGGCAGTTTTAGCTATGGACACTAAAACTAGAAACTTCCACCACGCAATATGGGGGGCGGACTTGCTAGCAAGTCCGCAACCTTGAACCCTAATTCATATCTTTTTCAGCACACATTGAGGTGGTGATGAAACAATCATGAAGAAATATTGAATTTACTTTGAAAACACCTTGAAACTGATTTGAACCTTCATTGAACCACAGTTGATTAATAGTTCAAAAAATATTCACAGCAGGAAAAAAGTGTGCACTAGATGTCTAGTTCTTTTTTTTGCTTCCTGAATTGATTCCTGGTAGAATTACAAGTGGGACTTCCATCTGATGCCTCCCTCCCCTAATTCTCCCTTATCTTCAATCTGACTTCCTATCCTACCCCCTTATCTCATTTCTAAACTTGCCATCTACTTACCCATTTTCCCTATTCCTTTCCTTCACAGTGAGAAAACAACTCTCCTCTCCTTCCCCCCCTCTCCCTTCTCTTCTCTTCATTTCTCACACCTCCCCCAGACCCTCACTCACCTTTCCCAGCCCACTGTCATTATTTAGTTTTATTTTACTTTGTATTTTTTTCATTTTTCATGTTTCTTCCCTACAAAAATCTTCCTTTTTCAACGATTGGCCACATTTTTTTAGTAAACACAAGCAACTCAAATTCTGAAATATGTATTTAGTTACATTATTTACCACTTGGAATGGGTTATAATTCCTCAAAATTTTATTCCTTGTTATTTCTAATTTATACATATTAATTATTCTCAAGTTTATAAAAAGTTGGCTACTTCCCAAGCCCTTGCATGCCTCCCCAACACTTTTTTCACCTCTTCAATCTCATCGCTCACCTCCCCCAGAAAAATAAAGGAACTGGGGAAGGCTGGGGAAGGTGAGAGAGGGGCTTTACAGGGCTGGGAGAGGTTATAAAATCCCCTAACCCACTTCGGGAAGGCTGGAAAAGGTGAGCAAGGGTCCTTAAAGGGCTAGGAGAGTTGATAAAAGCCTCTCACCTACTACTCACAGCCCTACTTAGTCTTTACAGCACCTCGTTCACATCTCCAGCCAAATTAAGGGACTTGGGAAGCTGGGGGAGGTGAGCGAGGGGCTTTGAAAGTCTGTGGGAGGTAATAAAAGCCTCTCACTCACTTCTCCCAGCCTTCCTTAGTCTTTACAGCACCTCGCTCACATCTCCAGCCAAAGTAAGGGACTGGGGGAGGCTGGAAGAGGTGAGTGAAGGGCTGGAAAGATTGGGAAGGTGAGAAAGGGCTAGGGGAGGTAAGCGAGAGCTGGGGGATGTGGACAATAAACTGGGGAGGTGAGTAATAGTTTTAGAATGTGAGAGAAAGGCTGGTGAGGGCTAATGGAGGTGAGTGGGGTGAGTGAGGGGAATGGGAGGTGAGCGAGAGGTTGCAAAAGGGGTGTAGTTGTGTTAAAAGTGAAAATAGAGTGGAGGGGAGTAGTGAGGAGGGCTTAAACATAGATTTTGAAGCTTAAAGGGTGTAGCAAATGTATCAGGAGGGCAATAAAAGGGTGGTGAGTGGCAATAGAATTAACAGAAATGAAAAAGCAGAAAAATTTGTGTGGAGAGATTGAGAGGTTGTCCATTGAGGTAGTGAAAAATGGAGTGTGAACTTTGTTCTTCGGGCGAACATCAGAGTCCACCCCCTCAATCTACAGCTCTATTCTGCCGATATGGAAAATGATTGATAATTATTTTTTATTGATATTTTTTAACTTAAACCTATAGTTTATTCGTCTTTATTTTATATTTTTGATTTACAATGCACTTTAAGACTAAGAAAGTAATATAGTAAAATAATTGATAATGAAATACTATTTTGCTTTTTTACACAATAATTCACAGAATTCTTTTGATCACTATACATGATATAAATAAATAATATAATAGGAAAATTGTAGCAAAAAGTTAAAAACTAGAATAAAACATTTAAAGAAATTTTAAACTATTGAACTTATGTATTTTTTGAGTTTATTGTATTTATTTTTAAATGTAATAGTAAAATATGTTGGTTAGATTAAAAATAGCTTTGAATTAAATTAAATAATTAGGGTAAAGGTTGAGGAAAAGATTTATCCACATATATAACCATTTAGGCTTATTTCTTGTTTTGTGATTGCTATATATAACTGGATAATTGACTGTAATAACTGCAAATTTAAAAAACTTCAATAAGTTATCTACCTCAATATATTTATGATAATCTATTCAGTAACAGAATAAAATATCTGAGTCCTTTCTTTTACTAATTTTTTTTCATTTCAATGACTATATACATTTTCAAAAAAATTATTTATCATGTTTTTGGTGGAACTTAGATTGAACTCTCAATGCAATCTTGTTTCCAAGTGTGGTTCATAATAATTTAAGCCATGAAAAAATTTATACTTTTTTAGAAGTTTTATTAATTACTTTTAAATATAAAAATAATTATATTTTTATATCAAAATATTTTTATTTAACACTTTGAAGTTCTAAAAATAAGTACATATTAAGAATTATTTTTAGATAATATTATATTAAAAAAAGTTTTAAGTTGATTATATATTATTATGATATGATTTCTTTCCATATTACGTATTACGAAACTACCTAAAAATCAATTTGATACAACTATATTACATAAAAAAGATATCAGCTCTTCTGCTTAGATTTAAAGTACTTCAAAAAAACATTATTTTTGCCTTAGGTACACATTATATAGAGTATTCAGAGCATCATAATAATTTTTTAGACTTACACATTTAAGTTGAATGGAAGCCTCACAGGATAAAATTGGTCATTTTGTAAAAAAAAAAATAAGTAAATATCTTTTAAATCAATATATATTTTTATAAAAAGTCAAATTTTAATATTTATGTTTAGTTTAAAATCTGTTATGAAGATTTGAAATATTGCTATTTAAATTAATTTTTATAACAATATAACCATTCCAGTATTGCTTTGTGATAAGGCCAATTTCAAGAAAATTTTTAAATTCTTCTGTTTAAATAAAATATCAAAGGGATTGTTTTTCATACACTTAGAAACTGAATAGAAACATCATATAAGATCTACCAATCAGCATAAATATCATAATTCCAATAAATCATTGATAAATCTTGAACCCATATATATAATTTTACAATTGCGTGTAAGTGTTCAGTTGTGAATTACTCCTATCAAAACTTTGATTCTAATGACTAAAAAAGCGTACCTGAAATGTTTCATTTAATTTATTTTTCAAAACCATAGAATTGAAATATTTTTTCTTTTCATTTAAAACATGGAATAATATTATTTTTAATAAAAAGATGATTGCCTTTACAGCTGCTTTTCTACATGGGTATAATCTAAATTACCTATTGTGTCTTTTTTACAAAATGAATATCATATAATAGTTTTTTAATTTGAAACTGATAGAATTATGAAAAATTACCACTTTTACCTATTTAATTCAGTTCTTGAACAATAATACAATCAAAATATCTACCTGAAGCACATTTTTTAACATGAGATCACTTTTCAAATTATATGGTGCTTATTCCCAGGTTGACACTGAAATTATCCCACAATACAGCATTGAAGCAAAATCAAGTACTAAAATTAAAGTTTAAATAAATTTATACTACTTTGTTTTAATTATCTTTAAATTTTTACATCTAGCTTGAATTTCAGTCTTTCATATGAAAAATTCACTAAGTAGTGATTAATTATTTCAACTCATGAGATTACTCTACCAAATAACCATATTTACATTGAATTTTGATGAAATACATCATGAAGAGTTCCAGAAAATCATATGTGTATTACATTGAATAAATTAATATTGTGAAAATTCTTAGTAGTTGAATATTCGATAGAAAAAAAAAGAGCAAAAAGATATTTCCTTTTAATTTTAATCATCTTCTTGCATACAAAAATGGAAAAAACTGGATTAAAATTCACTTGTATAAGAATTATACTTCTTTCTAGACATATAATTAAACAATTTATCAATTATTAGTGCTAAGTGTAAAGAAGATATTAGAGAACTTCATTGAAACAGAAATTATGAAAACATATTTCTATCTTTTATTTTTCTTAATTATGAGTCTTTTCACAGTATTCTAGAATAGAAACTTGAGAATTTTTATGGTTCAATATTTTTATTAAATAATTCCATTGAGTTTAAAATAATTATATTGCATAATAAGAAATAATAAAAATACAAAAAAAAAAATATCAGGTAATATGGTTTAAATTAAAAAATAAAAGCTTCAAATTCTTGGTTAAAAGGAGTTATCATTAAAGAGAACCACTGATATTATTTTATATTTTTTCAAAAAAAATAGAATAAAATAATTAGAGAGGTTAAAAGTGATGTTTTTGAAATAAATAGTATAATTTTCAGTCTTTTAAGTGATCAGGTGAAATTCAAAATGAAAATGAAAATGAGTTTTGTGAAAAAAATTCTGTGAATGGATCAGATTATTAATCTTCCCTTGTTATTATTTCTATAAATTTTTTATTAAACTTTCACTATTACTCAAGCACAGACTCATCCATGTTTGGTTAAGAGCCCAAGATGAGTTCAAAGTAAAGTTCAGTCTGAGTTCAGTCTGAGTTCAGTCTGAATTCCATCTGAATTCAAGTTGAGGACTTGCTAGCAAGTCCCCCCCAAATATTGCGTGGTGTTCTGTTCAAAAGGGAAGCATAACCCTTTAGCTCCCCACTCAGAAGACTCTTGCTTTCACTTACATCCCAAAAAGTGCAAAGAATATTTAAAACAAAAAAATGACAAAGAAACTAAAAAGAATTCTAATCAACAGAGAGTTTTATCTGTTTTCTCTGATAATCCTCATGATCACGCAATCCTTGACAGTGGAGCTTCTTTTTCAATCTTTAATGATTGCAATCTTTTTAAACAGTTTAATCCCACTGAAATAGCACTATCTCTGGCAAATGGGGACAAGATACATGCCCTTGGACAAGGCACTGTAACCTTTAACTCATTTTCCAGCCAAGAATTTAGTATTGATAATGCCTTATACGCATCCTCCATCAAGGTCACTCTTGTATCTGCGATGGATCTCATTCTCAACGGTGGATATTTAATCAATGACAATGGAACATTCAAAATTAAAAATAACAAAAATACTCTTATTGAGTGTTCCACTTAAGGCCAAATAATCAGTTTTCCCTTTCATAAATATTCTATATACAATATCACTTCCTCTTTATCTGCTATTCAAATTAATCGAGAATTATTACACCATAACTTTGGTCATCCTAATAATCACATCATGGAATTTCTCTTTCCACACTATGCAATATAGGGGGTGGACTTGCTAGCAAGTCCCCAACCTGAACTCAGACAGAACTCAGATGGAACTCAGACAGAACTCATACTATACTCATACTGAACTCTACTTGAAGACCCACCAAAAACTTTTCTGCTGAGTGGTTTTCATCCCTGATTGTATGGCTCCTTTGCCAATAGCTCAATGTTTGTTCAATCTGTGGTGAGTTTGAGTCCAAGGTTGCAGACTTGCTAACAAGTCTGCCACCCGTATTGTGCGGTTCCAGGTTTGAATTTCTGTGACTTCATTTGTAAAACATGAGCTCTATCTAAACCTCATATCCTACCCTATTTGGGATCCTTTCCTACACCTTAATCTCCTCTTGATGTGATTCACATGGATTTATGTGGACCAATCACTCCAGAATACAAAGGTGGGAAGAGTTATTTCTTTCAAATTTTTGATGGTCATTCTTTCTATTGACATACATATTTTCTTGAACTAAACACCACACAATATGGGGGGCGGACTTGCTAGCAAGTCCGCAACCTTGGACCCAAACTCACCATAGATTGAACACACATTGAGCTATTGATAAAGGAACCATACAATCAGGGATGAACACCACTCAGCAGAACAGTTTTAGGTGGGTGTTCAAGTAGAGTTCAGTATGGGTTCAGTCTGAGTTCAGTCTGAGTTCCATCTGAGTTCCATCTGAGTTCAGGTTGAGGACTTGCTAGCAAGTCCACCCCCTATATTGCGTAGTGAAAATTTGAAACATTTGAAAAACTCAAAGAATACAAAAAATTAGTTGAAAATCTGAAGGAGCGCAAAATTAAATGAATTTTTTCAGATAACGGTTATGAATTTACCATTAATTCCTTTAAAAATCATTTAAAAGAAAAAGGTATTCTACATCTACACACTGCACCTTATTCCCCCCAACAAAATACTATTTCAGAATAAGAAAATTGCTCAATTGTTGAAAAATCTAGATGCCTGCTGATTGAATCAGGACTCGAATCCTATTGGTGGGCCAAGGCAGTCAATACTGCTACCTTTTTACTTAATATCTTACCTTCCTCTTCGCTCAAAAACAACAAGTCATCCTGGGAACTTTGGCATAAAGATACTGTTAAACTCCCTAGAAATCTACATCCTTTTGGATCTGATATTGTCTACTTCCAACAAAAACATAATCAAGACAGCAAATTTGATAGAAGAGGTGAAGAAGGTATATTCCTGGGTTATTGTGAGGGGAATTTCAACTTTTTCATTTATTCTCTTAAATCTGATAAAATAATTATCACACATAATGTTAAATTTTAAATACTTTAAATCTAGCCCGAACAATAACCAAAGGTGAGCCTATTGATACTCTAATTTTTCCTGATCTGGAATACATATCTACCCCAACTTTCAATGAAAATTTAAATGACTTAACTTCTGATCATTTTGAAAATATTGAAGATCCTCCTATTCCAAATACTCAAAATGAGGAAGAAAACGCCTCAAAATCTTACACCTCCAAGCATTACACTTACGTAGATAAAGACACTTGTCCTATTAATGAAATAACATCTGATATAGACTCTTCCAACATACTCACCACTAATTGTAGAGGCGAACCAATATTTATGATTGTCACTCCATATGACACTCCTAAAAAATATTATGAGGCTATCAATTCTCCAGATAGCAATGAATGGTCAAAGGCAATTCAAACTAAACTCGACAGTATTGCTAAACATAAGGTTTGGGAAGAAACTGCAATACCAAATCACAATCACCTTCTTGAAACTACATGGACCTTCAAAAGAAAAACCGATTCAGAAGGTAACATTATTAAGTATAAAGCTAGATTGTGTGTTCAAAGGTTCTCACAAATATAAGGTATTGAATACCGTGACACTTACGCTCCCACTGGACGTTTATCCACTCTTTGCTTCCTCATTGGAGTTTCTGCTTTCAAAGACTGGGAATTGCATCAAATGGATGTCAAATCAGCCTTTTTACATGGTGAACCCAATGAAGATCTTTATCTCAAATTTCCATGTGGTTATACTCCTCAAAATACAAATTCTTGTCTTTATCTCAAAAAATCATTATATGGACTTAAGCAAAGTCCACACTGTTGGTATCTCAAACTTTCCTCTTTCTTCAAAGATATAGGTTTTCAACCAAGTATTGCTGATCCCTGCTTATTTCTCAGTGAAGACCCTTCCAATTCATGCTACATTTTTATTCATGTTGATGACCTTATCATTGGTGGTTCATCAATTCAAAATTTCAAAGATAAAATATCTAAGGTATTTGATATGGATGATCAAGGGGAATTATCTTGGGTTCTCAGAATGAAAGTTACAAGAAATAGAAGCCTCAAAACAATTAGTTTATCTCAATCACTCTATATAAATATACTGTTATCAGAATTTAATCATGAAAATTGTTGATTGGTGTCTACTCCGCTGGTTCCTAATACTCAAATTATTTCTGGTGAATCTACCAAAAACACTAACCAATTCAACTATCGAAGGGCTATCGGTCTACACAACTATCTAGTCTTATGCACTTGTCCTGATTTGGCATTTGCCACCAGTTTCCTTGCTCAATTCCTTAATAATCCCACTGATGAACAATTTATTGCTTTCTTTCATGTATTAATATATCTTAAACTCACTAAAAACTATTGCCTAACTTTAGGAAACATTAAAATCAGTGAACTAGGTTATTTAACAGGCTTTGCCAATTCTGATTATAATAAGTCCACCAACTCAAAATCTACATCTGGTACTCTTATTTTTCACCTTGGTCTCATTAACTAGAGATCTTCTAAGCAACAAAAAGTTGCTCTATCCACCTCCAAGTCAGAATATTATTCTATGACTGAGTGCAGTCAAGATTTACTTTGGACCAAGGAACTTTTTAACGACTTTTCAATTCCATTAAAATTGTCAATATTTAAAGGTGATAACCAAGGGGTTATTAATCTAACCTTGAATCCTCTCTATCAGCATAGGACTTGTCATATTAATACAAGAATATTCTGGATACATGAACAAGTCAACAATGGTGAATTCAAAATATAATATGTTCCCACCACAAATATGGTGGCCAATATTCTCACCAAGTCACTTTCTTGTCCAATACATCATAGTTTTACTAGAATCCCTCAATCTTATACCCTCACTGTCTTGAGCATGGGAGGGTGTCAATGTTTGTTACTTTATAGTATAAATATATATATATATATATATACACATACCAAACCTAGATATTTTTTATCATTCGATTCTACAAATTCAAATTACTTAATCTTTAACCTAACACAATGATAGATTAGCATTTTATATGGCTGCTGGTATCTTCTCATACCGGCATCCATCTTTATCTTTTATATCTTAATTTATTTAATCTCGTAGTTAAAATACTAACTCACATTTATCTCATTACTTAAATCTTTGTCCCACTTTCTATTTCTTTCCATTATCTTTATTCTTCCTTGAGTCCTAAATTTACCTGTTGCCTCTGCTTAACAAAAGGGAGGCCTTAAAGGGACCACATTTTTTAGATGCAACAGAGACCACCTTTCTATTTTTAGTGATCCCCCCGATTAAGTTAGCAGTATCTCTTGCATGTTACTTCCCTCCACTGATGATTGTGTTAGATTACCCTTTATTTTGCCTACTATAAAGGATAGTTTTAGATTTCTATCATTATTTGATTCAATAGGGGTTGGCTTTAAATTAAAATCATATTTACTCATTCTTCAAGTTAGAATTATTGTTCTGGTATCTTTTCAAGTTGAAAATGGCCATGTGAGACTAAAAATAGAATGGTGGTCTTTTTAAGGCCTCCCAATTAAAAACAGATGTAAATTTGAAAATGAAAAAAATTTAGCATATATGAGTCTATATTATCATTTAACAAGTAGTCAAAAACATATATCAGGATTTTATGCCACTCTAGAAACCGATTGAAACAACCAAAATTGATAATTACAACTAATAGGGGGTCTCAAAAATTAGAATATATGCCATTCAAACAGGTCACAAATTTGTTAGGTGAGCAGTAAAGACACAGGGTAATTATTAGTATTTTGGTTCAGGCACATACTTGGGCGCCACTACCAATTCAATTTTTTTTGGACTGCAACCTCTGTACTATTTCCCAAATTACCATAAAAATTGGGTAACCAAGTGATCAATTTTGCAGTGGAGCTTCAGTTAGTGTTAGATTTCCTTCATTATCTCATTCTTTAAATTTTAGAGTCAGGTTACAATTACTTTTCATTATCTTTGAAGTTTGCATTATCACTCTGGTAGCTAGTTAAGATGAAATTGCCAGATGAGACTAAAATAAATAAAGACAGTCTCCAATACTACCAAAAAGGTAGTTGCTTTAAGGCCTCTCTAAATAATAATCTTTTCTCATCATCCTATGTAAATACAGAAAACGGTATTGTAATTTGAATTTGCACATGGATGTTAACATTAAGCACCACAATATATGTGTCAATGCTCCAGAACCGCCTCCCCAAGCCAAAAAAGATTCCCCCCCTCACCTCCCTCAAAATTCTCCCCCTTTCCCTCAACTCCTCAGCTAGCCCTAACCCTTCCCCCAAGAAGAGACAATACATCTCTCCTCCCCCATCTTCCAGTAGAATATCTAGGGAAGATAAAGTTGATTCCATAGCAGATTCAACTGCAGCCCACCCAGAACTTTTCCACATGGACTCTCAAATTGCCTCCCCCCTCCCCCTCTGTCTCCTCTCTCCCAACCCCCAAAACCTCACTCCAGGCTTCAATCCATAACCCCATTAACCTCTGCTTTGGCCCAGTCCTCTTGGCCTCCCCATCCAACCCTGTAGTTAAATGCACCTGTGGTCCGACTCACATGTCTGGTAGGCAAAGAAAAGATGGATGACCCTATCTCCCTCATGAACTGCCTCAACAACCTCATTGGCACTTTCAAAGACCCCCCCCAGAGGCTCAAAAATATCAGTCCACAATGCAACAATGGCCATTATAAGAGGCCTCTCAGGTGCCCTCCTCCCACTCATGAAAAAGGTTGTTTTCCAAAGCGCTCCCCCTCCCCCTCCTCCCCACCACCCAAACAAACAACCATATACTCTGGCCACAATGGAGAAAAAGATCAATCAGATCATAGCCAGTTTGAAAGAATCCCCCCCTCTTTCTACCCCCTCATCCTGTCCCTCTCACTACTCTTATGCTCCAGCAGCAGCTTCCGCCCCAGCTACCCCCTTTACTGAGAACCTCAACAACACCTTAAATTACAACCCTCCCCCCACTCCTTCCCTAACAATCAAACAGCTGAACCCAACCTAGCCTGTACTCATCAAATACAACAACCCACAAATTCTCACCTTCATCAACAATAGAATCTCAGCCCAAAGATCTCTTCCACCACCTCCCCCTCTCCAAAACATATCTGCAGTGCTTTCCGCCACTTCTCAAATCATATAAAGCTTCTAACTCATTCAGAAGAAGACAAAAAAATATTGATCAATACTTGGAAAAAGTGGGTTCAACAAGCGATTATTTTTAAATCCTCATCCTTTTCAGTAGTGGACTATGGAATCGCTACCAACTTCAACCCTGAAGACCAAACTTGAATTGACTCACTCATTGCAGACAACCCATATACTCTACAGTATTTTACCACATATCTTGGTTGAAATGCCCCAAATTCAGAGCCAGAGAAAACAACTCTTCAGTAATTCATCACCTCTTGAGCAAATACAGTGCTGAAATCCTTTCTTCCCCCACCCCCAACTTTCCTTTTGTTTGTGATGGGCAGGTCAGATGTACCAAAGCAGTGAATAGAGAGAAGAGTACCTACTTCCAATGCTGGGGTAGAGTTCACCTGTCTATCCATTGCTCCCTCCCACCATGGTGCTCAAAATGTCCTGGCCACCACAACACTAGGAAATGTAACACACCAACCCTAAATGCCTCAGTATGTTTCAAATGTGTTAATTCCCTCCCGCATGACCATCCTCTCAAAAACTCAAATTTTACTTTTCAAGAGATGTTACAATACTCCCCCAACTCACACTCTATCTTCCACTTGCCCCATCACGCCTCCTGCCCAAGTAAATCCAATCAAATATGAGTCCCTCCACCTTTCCCAACAGCAAATCCTCTTTATTCAATATCTTTCAACTAAACTGCTACCACTCCTCAAACTTCTTTCATTCACTTTTCAATGACCCACTCACCCTTAAATATGATATCTTTGCAATCCAAGAACCATACTCAGCCCATGCCAAAGGATGGACCCTTATTATCCCATCTCACCCCCCTCTACCCCCCAAGATTGCCCCATTTGTTGTTGTTTCTATGTCAACAACATACTCCTCTCTCACTTATTTTCCCTCCTCCAAGCCCCTGCATAGACATTGCACTCCTACTATTCAATATTACTTCACCTTCCTTACTCCTCACAAACATGTATAACCCACCCATCACCTTTTCCTCCCTCCCCTTCATCCACACTGCCATCTCCCCACACAAACATCTCACTTGCATCCTCCTAACAGATTCAAACCTCCATCATGATCTATGGTCCATCCTTGAAAAACATGGGTCAAATCATCCAGAAGCTACCTTACTGATTGACTCCATGACAGACCTTAACATGTCAATGGTCTCACAACCTGGAATTGCTACCTTCTGCAACTCAAGGAACTTCACCTTGGTGATAGAATTTGTGTTTGCTAATTCAAAATCTGCACATCTGTTCATCAAATGTAAAACCAACCCAGATGGTTCCAGATCTAACCTATCTAACCACCAGTCCAACAGCATGACCCTCTTACTATCCTCTTCTCCCCCTCCCCTTCCACACCCTTATTTAAACTGGAATAAGTTCAATAAGTGTTCCCTCCTTTCTGCTCTCTCCTACCTCCCTTTCACCTCCTCTATTTCTTCCCCACCCCAGATAGACCTGGCTGTGGAACACATTACCTCCTCCTTTACCCAACTAATAAATGATTTTGTCCCACTGCAGCAGCCCAGCTCAATGTTCCACACCTGGTGGAATCAAAGTGTCCTGGATCCCATCAAGAAATCTTGTTACAGGGCCCAGCAGTGACTAAAATTCCCTCAGGTCCCACACCCTGTTGCTGAGTTCAAAGCAGCGCACAAAATCTTTCGAGCCAAAATCAACCTCTTAAAAAAACACTGGCAACAAACATTAGCTTCCCTTACTCCACTCACGCTCCATAAAACAGCTAAGTTATCTAAATCCCTTTCCTCCCCACATTCTAACCCTCCTCTTTCTTATCACGATGGCAAACCCATTCTGGAAATAATTACCAAAGACTCAATTCTCTTTGATGTTACATCTGTTGCATCAATTCCATGCAATATAAAAGATTTCCAAAATATCCCCTTCCCCCACTCTATACCACCTTCACCTCCCTTTACTCAAGAGGAATTCAACTAAGCACTCAAAAAAAAGAAGCTGAAAAGGGCCCCAGGCCCAGATAGAATTCCAAACTTTATGTTACAACTATGCCCTTCAAAAAAAACCAGGCTCCTATTTCCCCTATTCCAAGCATTTTTGAAGATAGAATATTACCCCAAAACATGGAAGAAGGCAAAAACTGTTGTTATCCCAAAACCACTCCATCCTAACTATGCTATTCCAAACACCTACCAACCCATTTAATTACTCAAAAAAATTGGTAATCTCCTTCATTCCTTCCTTAAAAACAGACTAGTTTTCTTCCTATAAGACGGTAATCTCCTCCCAGACACACATTATGGAGGCCTCCCTCTTTGCTCCACATCGGAGATACTCCTACACTTCACCTCCTGGACAAAAGACCAGTGGAGAAAAGGTAAAGTGGTAGGTGCTCTCTCACATGGTATGAAAGGCGCTTTCCCTGAAGTCAACATATAAATACTCAAAGCAATAATCTCCTCACTCCCCATACCTCAAAACCTCACCTTACTTATCATCAACTCTCTTCATGAAAGATGCACTAGCATATCTATTTCAACCCACAAATTCCCATATACATTCCATCCAAAAGGCTTTCCATAAGGTTCTCCTCTATCCCCAATCCTCTAAATCACCTACAACATATCATTACTTTTTCTCCCCTCAATTTCACAAAACTGTCTTTCATTAGGCTACATTGACAATATCATTTTTTTAGTTGCTGACCAAGACCCAAACCATGTCATAAATAAATTAGTCACTTTCATGGGGCAGGAAGTATGATGCAGTCTTTGATCATTCTAAGACTAAGTGGCTCCTATTTTTAAAAAAGTGCTCAATAATAAAAGACCCCCCATCACTAACCTTTAATAACAGAAACTCCCACCCTCCCCCTCCCTAAAGTTTTAGGATATTATCCTTGACCCTACTCTCTCTTTTAAAACAAACAGTTCCAACATCTCATAAACAGGTCTGAGAGCCGTATTCAGTATCCACCACCTTGCTTCCTCAGGATGGGGTATCCCAATCTGTCAATTTAAAACCCTCATCTCTTCTCTAGTAAACTCTCAAACCAATTAGGAAAAGACTGTGTGGCACCAACACAGTAGAACCATGAGAAAATATTGTCTGCTCCAGGTTATTGACAACAAAGCCATTAAGAGGGCCCTGGGATGTTTCAGAAAAACTCTGGTGTGTAACCTTTTGCATGACTCTGCCTCACTAACAAGTTTGCAGAGACTAGACCAGGTTGTCCACAACTCCTGGATCCACCTCCTCTCAATTACATCAAGTAACCCCATGGCAAGATTGGAAAAAGCCCTCATCTCAAGAACACCACTCACAACTTCACAACCTGCCTTCACCTCATATCTTCCTCAACTCCTTTCCCTTTGACAAAATCAATTCAAAATTCCCATGGCCATTCCCCCCATGGGTCCCAAATGTTTTCATAGCCAAATTTTCAGACTCCAAATAGAACACAATAAGAGAAGTGTCTTCTATTCTCCACTCAGCCCCCCTCTCCCAACACTTCATCTTCACTGATGGCTCAAAATGTACTTCTGGCCCAATCTCTGCAGCCTTTGACCACTGCTCCACCTTTCCTTATGTTTCCCACTTTGGGGACCCTCAATGTTATTCTGTATTTGAAGCAGAAATCATTGGTATTCTTCTAGGGCTTCTCTTTCTCCTCTCAAACCCCCTTCTCCACTTTTTCAAATTCCTCATCCTCCTAGTCAATAACCAAGCAGCCATCTTCAACCTCTCATCAGCTTCCCTAACTATCTACAACTCCTCCACAATCAAAGCCATATTCTAGATGGTCTCCTCTTTGAAAAAACATAATCCAACAATTCATTTCATTCACAAATGGTGACCTGGTCACTCAGGCATTGTTAAAAATGAAACAGTGGACTCACTAGCTAATGGCTCTCACCAACTAGCTTCTCAAGCTATCTCCTTGCTAAATTTCTCTCCCCCTCAACCCTCAATTACATATCTCAAAACATTCCTGAAATCTCACTTCAACTCATTGCTAAACAAACCCTCCTGCCCATCCTCACTTCAAAAGCTCAGAGGAAGAAATGCTTCACTAGCCATGCATAAGCAGTTATCCTCCCTTTCTTGCACCCAAGAAGCCATTATTTCCCAATGTCACTCAGGCCACTGCCCCTTGAACCACTACCTATCCCAGTTCAAGATTGTTTCCTCCCCAATGTGTCTTATGTGCGGTCAAAATTTCAAAGACACCCAGAAAAAATACTTTTCATTTGTCCCACTCATGTAAAGAAAAGAGCTAGATTAATCCATCATGCCACTAAACATAAAGTTCCATTTAAGATTTCTTCTCTATTATCCCAATCCCCAATTGGCGGGGAAGTTTACAACCTCCTGATCTCCACCAATAGATTCACTAACAATTTACCTATCTCAAGTTAAACTTTATTCCCCGGTAGATTGTCATTACATATTCTCCCTACTTTATTTGTAACTTTCATTTACTAAATTTTCCTTCATTCCCCATGCTGGGTGAGATTGTATGAAATTAAAAAAAATTGAATTTTCAGATATGAAGCTCTGCTGAAAATTTGATCACTTAGTTAAAAGAATTTGATGGAAATCCAGGATGTAGTATACATGTTGAAGTTTAAAAAAATTGAATTGATAGTGGTGTGCAAGTCTGTTACCAAAACAAAATATTAATAATTACCCTGTGTCCTTACAGCTCACCATTTTTTACCAATTAAGTCTTTTTTTTGAAAGACACCTGCTCAAGACTGGTGTACTTGAATGGTGTGTTTGTACCTATTCACACCTTTTTATGGGTACATCTATTCTATTCAAAAACTCCATTCTCTTATCACGCTTTATAAGCACCTTTTTCATACTTGCAAATATCTTAGCACAATATTAGGGAGTATATGAAATCCTGTTTAAGAACCCTAACCCCAAGTGTGCCATTTATCATGGCAACTTGATAGGGGGTGTAAGTTCTGGTAAATCTGCTCTGATCTAAGTCTGGATTTTGGAGACACATTAGCTCCAAAGGTGGTGTATTTCAAAAGTGAAATAAATCACTTACTTCACTCAAATCTGCTCTTTCTCAACCAAAAGTTCTGTTTTCACAATGAAGTCCCATTTCACTAATTTTTCAGAATCATCCAATTTATATTCACCACTCCACAGCATAACAATTTATAACTCAAAACATCATACAACACACCACACAATATAGGGGGCGGACTTGCTAGCAAGTCCGCAACCTTGGACCCAAACTCACCACAGATTGAACACACCTTGAGCTATTGATAAATGAACCATACAATAAGGGATAAACACCACTCAGCAGAACAGTTTTAGGTGGGTGTTCAAGTAGAGTTCAGTATGGGTTCAGTATGAGTTCAGTCTTAGTTACATCTGAGTTACATCTGAGTTCAGGTTGAGGACTTGCTAGCAAGTCCACCCCCTATATTGCATAGTAAAAATTAAAATTTTTATATAATATAAGAATAATACCTCTATCACTCTAAAAACAAAATAAACCACATCAAGAAATAAGTTTCATAGCTATTGATATCCTCTTAGATTCTGATTCTGTTTATTAAGAAGACTTTTTCTGTATATTTAAATTTTCAGGAACTTCACATTCTTCTTAGAAAGCCTTAAGTACTTCGCACCCTCAAGTACACTATACAGATGCTTCTTAAACTATCTTTTCCTAGTTTTAGACTGCTATTCAGGATTTACTAGGAATGTTTCCTTAAATTGGTTAAGATTATTCAGGATCACCCTGTGTTTAAGAAAAATTCTCAAAAAACAAAGACATGATCCTTCAACTAAATTGGCCATCACACTATGTCATTTGGGCTCCAATAGTAATGGTGCCCTCATGAAATGTTTGGAAAATATCTTTTCTTGAAGGTGTTTCCACAGGAAATTTGGGGGTGAAATTCTAGCTATTTTCCCCCTTTGAAATGGTTAGGAGTAGGTTGGTAAACTTTTGGGAAATCTGATTAAAAAAATTGAAAAAAAAATTAGACAATGATCGAAACCAGATTTACCCTTACCTGAAGTCATCTTTATAAGAGCAATGAAGTTACATGGAAATAATTTCAACCCAGGTTGATCAAAGTTTAAGCATTAAGTTTAATGTGCCATATTATTCCATCTGCTAACTTACATATATAGCTAAATTGCATGTAGTATTCATTATAGAAATTCCTTCATTAGTAACAAACACATTCAATGATGATAAAACATGTCATATTTAGGGGCCACCAAAGAAAGGATGATTTGAATTCAGTGATAATTTGGATATAAAGAACTCATGATATCTATCTAATAATGTCAAAAAGTTTAGTGCAGAAAAATTTTCATTGGTAAGGAGGATAATTTTAGAATAAATGTTAGTCTGGATGTAAATCTGTGAGACATAGCTTGTATCAATTATAAAAGTGCCCTTCAAGTGGAAGCTTTATGTACTGTGTATGACATGATCTCTTTTACTAGCCATTGCACTTCAATATTTTCTAACCATGAAAATAATGGTATCACAGACTTGGTAAAAAGTGTCCTTCTGAAAGACAGTCTGTAGCTGAGAAGGCCTTCTTTTTAATGCATAAAAGATAGATAGGTATACATAAAATACCTATTATAAAAATGTCTTTCGCAGCAACGGACTGTCCTTTAGAAGGACACATTTGGAAAAGTCTATAACATATTCACTTTAAGGGATAGTCAACTTTTGAGTAACAAGACAAGTAAAAGTGCTCAGGGTTTACACCATATCTAAAGTTTTCACTTGAAAGATGGTCCAACACTGAGAAGGACACCTTTATAAACTACAAAATTAGCACTGACTAATTATAATAACTATACAATAGGTAATAAGAAATTTTCCTTCTCAGCAACAGACTATCCTTTTATTGAACAGTTTTGAACAATTCTGATGCACCTTCACTTTTATATTTAACCAACAACCAAATACCATGGCCTTTATAAAATTTCATTCTATCTATTTACAAATTGCCTAAAGTGTCATCTTAAAAAATGGTTCATTACTGCTAAGGACACTTTTATATTGCATAAAAGATACACATGTATACATATGATACCTAGTCAATATGAATTATAAAAGTTTTCTTCTCAGAAATGGAAAATTGTTCAGGAAGACAATCTAGGCAATTTTTAAGTAGATGGCATGGGGTTGTCTAAAGGCCACAGTATTTGATTATTGTTTAAACATAAAATTAAAGTTGCATCATACTTGTTCAAAATTATACACTTGAAGTATGGTCTGTTGCTGAGATAAACACTTTTTTATGCATATCATCTATGTATTATATATAACAATTTTATCTATCAAAAATTATAAAATTGTCTTTCTCAGTGATAGACTATTGGTCAGGTGAACACTTTAGGTACTGTAAATGATATGAGCTTTTATAATAGTGTTGATACTTGAACATTTGTTAAAAAGTAAATTGAAGTTGTTACAGAATTGGTCAAAAGTGTCCTTCTGAAGGATGGTCCAACACTCAGAAGGAAACTTTTATAATGCATAAAAGATAGATATGTATACATATAATACCTTGATGATATGCATTATAAAAGTGTCCTTCTGAGCTTCAAACTGTCCTTCAAAAGAAGAATTTTAAACAAGTTTGTAAAAAATTCACTTTTATGGTTAGAAAACAATCAAATATTATTGAAATTAGCAAAAACCTTGCCATCTTCTTGCACAGAATCTAAAGTGTCCACCTGAGCAATGGAGTGTTTCTGAGAAGGACACTTTTACAATTATAAAAACCCATTTTTCATAGACTTATAAACATACTGATATGCTTTATAAAAGTGTCTTCCTCAGCATAAGACAATGCTCAGAAATACACTTGGTGCCATTTAAGGCCAAATAACACAGTTTATTTTTTATTTTATTTAAAATATTGATCCAATATTTTAAAAATGCATTTTATTAAATTATTATTATTTAAGGTAAATAAATCTGTCCAATTAATTTAGAACAAAAAAAAATACTACCTCAAAAATTAATAATATAATGGGATGAATATTGCACACACACAATCATTATAGAAAGGATAGCATTAAGCCATAAGAATATATAAAAATTTAGAATAACAGTTTCTTAAAATATAATGGATATATTGAACTACCAAACATGTTTTTATTATTATGATCAAAGTATAGCATTCTTCCTGATGAATTTGGTTCAAAATATTCAACAATACCCCAATCATAGATAAAAAACTGGTAAGAACATGCTTATTATATTATTGTTATGAAAATAAAAATATTTTCCCATACATATGTGGAAACTGTGATATCTGAATTTTCTTCAATTAGGCTATTAACATGAATATGATTTAGGAAAATATATGGAGTTTTAAAATAATAATGCTCAAAATTTCTTCACATTAATAATTTAAACCAATTTTCCCAAGTAACAGATTGATTGATTAATAAATACATACAAAAGCACAAATATAGGTGTGATAAGAAAATTAATACCCTTGCTTTTCAAAGACTAAAAAACCTATAAATGTATGAATTGAACCTGTTACAGCCTTTTTTATCCTTTATGTCACCCATTTGCACAAAAATGTTTCTGACCATCAGTCAAGTACTTTCTGGTTGCCAATCATCTTGAATTAAAGTGTTAGAAAAGTATCTTGTTAACCAGTACACTAAATATTTTATTTGGTGAGAAATGATTTAAAAATGCATGAAAGATTCTAAGGTGCACATATAATACCAAGAAGATATGAATTTTCAAAGTGTCCTTCTCAGTAACAGAACTTTTTTCTGGAGGACACTATAGGAAATTTGTAAGTATATGGCAAGAGATTTTTTAAAGCATTTGTATTTGATTATTGTTTAAACATAAAGTTGAAGGTGAACAATACTTGTTCAAAATTATACACTTGAAGGATAGTCTGTATTTGAGAATGAAACCTTTGTGATGCATATCATCTAGGTATTATATATAGCCATTTTATCTTTAAAATTTATAAAATTGTCTTTCTCAGTGATGGACCATTTAAGTACTGTAAAATAAATGAGCTCTTTTAATAGCCTTGATACTTGAACATTGGTTAAACATTAAATTAAAGGTGCTAAAGACTTGGTCCAAAGTGTCCTTCTGAAGGATGGTCTAACTCTCAGAAGGACACTTTTATAATGCATAAAAGACAGATATGTATACATATAATACCTAGATGATATGCATTATAAAAATGTTCCTCTGAGTGTCAGACTGTCTTTTTAAAGGACACTTTTGCCCAAGTCTGTAACACCTTCATTTTTATGGTTAGCCAACACTCAGATAGAATGGAAATTAGCAAAACACTATCCATCCTATTGCACAGATTCTAACACTATGCAATATAGGGGGTGGACTTGCTAGCAAGTCCCCAACCTGAACTCAGACAGAACTCAGATGGAACTCAGATTGAACTCATATTAAACCCATACTGAACTCTACTTGAACACCCACCTAAAACTGTTTTTCTGAGTGGTGTTCATAACTGATTTTATGGTTCCTTTGTCAATAGTTCAATGTGTGTTCAATCTGTGGTGAATTTAAGTCCAAGGTTGTGGACTTGCTAACAAGTCTGCCCCCCATATTGCACGGTGTAAAGTTTTCACCTGGGCAATAGTACATTTCTGAGAAGAACACTTTATTAATTACAACTACCCAACTTTTGAAGACTTATACCCTTACTGATAGGCTTTATAAAAGTGTCTTTCTCAGAATCAACCAATCCTCAGAAGGACACTTGGTGCCATGTAAAGCCAGATACCACTGTTTTTTTAATTGTATTTAAAAAATTTATCTCAAATTCAAAAAATGCATTTTATTGAATCATCATTATTCAAGGTAGAAAATTCTGGCCAATGCCTTTGGTTTTCAAAAGAATACTACCTCAACAAATAATAATATAATTGAAAAAATATTTCTACACACAATTATTGTTAAAACCAAAGCATTCACCACACAATATGGGGGGCGGACTAGCTGGAAAGTCTGCAACCTTGGACCCAAAATAACCACATATTGAGCACACATTTAGCTATTGCAAAGGAACCATACAATCAGTGATGAACACCACTCAGAAGACCAGTTTTAGGTGGGTGTTCAAGTAGAGTTCAGTATGGGTTTAATATGAGTTCAGTCTGAGTTCCATCTGAGTTCCATCTGAGTTCAGGTTGGGGACTTCCTAGCAAGTCCAACCCTTATATTGCATAGTGATTAAGCCATGGGAATATATAAAAACCAAGAATAATATTTTCTTAACATAAAATAGATATATTGAACTGCCAAATATCCTTTTATTATTATGATCAAAGTATAGCATTCTGCTGGATGCAGTTGGCACACAAGATTCAACAATACCCCAATCATAGATAATAAACTGGTAAGGAAAAGCTCATTATATTATTATAATGAAAAGAAAAATATTATCCAATATATTTATGAAAATTGTGAAATCTGAATTTTCTTCACTGAGGCCATTTACATGAATATGATTTAGGAAAATCAAAAAATTTGAAAAATAATAATGCTCCTATTTTCATCACATTTCTATTTAAAATAATTCTTCCCAAGTACCAGATTGATTGATTAATCAATACATACTCAAGCACAAATATAGGTGAGGAAAAATAATATTGCCCTTGCTTTTCAAAGTTTCAGATACCTATTATGTACAAATTGGACCTGTTACAGCCTTGTTGATTCTATATGTCACACACTGGCTCAAATAGTAATCTGACCATCAGTTAAGTACTTTCTGCAAGCCAATAATCTAAAATTAAAGGGTTAAACAAGCATCTTATTAACCAGTCCACAAAATTTTATGTGGTTTAAAATTATTTTTTATAATGCATAAAAGATACACATATATACATTTAATACCAAGATGATAAGACTTTTAAAAGTGTTCTTCATAGAAACGGACCGTTTCTCAGGTAGACACTTTAGGTTTTTGAAATAGGATGGTAAGGATTTTTCTAATGACCATGGTATTTGATTGTTGGCTAAACATTAAAGTGAAGGTGTCTCAGACTTGGTCAAAAGTGTCCTTCTGAAGGATGGTCTAATTCTCAGAAGGAAACTTTAATATGGCATATCATATAGGTATTTTATATAACTATTTTTTTTAAAGTTTAAAAATTTTTCTTCTTAGTTATGGACCAATGTTCAGGTTAACAAATTAGTACTGTAAATGAAATGAGCTCTTCTTTTAGCCTTGGTACTGGAACAATGGTTAAACATTAAATTGAAGGTGTTACAGACTGGGTCAAATGTGTCCTTCTGAAGGATGGTACAAAACTCAGAAGGACACTTTTATAATGCATAAAAGATAGATATGTATACATATCACACCTAGATAATATGCATTAAAAAAGTGTCCTTCTGAGTGTTGAGGTCTTCTAACATTGGCAGAGCCCTTTGTTGGTTTATTTGGTGTTGTTTTGGTATGCCTTAAATTGCATTATTTAATAATAAGGTGGTTTTCTGGAATTAGGCAGAAAATATTGGGATTACGGGGAAGTGGGTACTTGTCAGCCTAAATATCCTTAGGACTGAGTATTTCTTATGCTTAAAATAAGATAACCTTAAGTAGATTAAGCAAATATCTTAAAAATAAGGTTAAAATAATAATATATATTATTTTATTATATATATATATCATTATTATTCTATTATATATTTTATAATAGTTTAAATAGCTTATCCATGGCCTAATAATACTCATTAAGGTGGTAATGGAGTCATAATATACTTATCTTAAGTGATATGAAGTAATTATTGACATACATAAGCTTATATCTATACATAAATCTCATATTCAGTGAAATATGCAGTATATTATGTATATTTAGGTATATAAGTGGGTTTTAGCCCCTTAATAGCCTATAAACTTTGTTTTTCTGCTTATTTTAGGTCATATGGACGAAATCAGTGGACTCACAACGCCTACAGAAGCATAGACACCTATATCAGGCGCATACACCCAGTTTGGACAACTCAAATTACTTCCTTGGATGGTTATTCACGGATTTATGGGTTGGAAGGATGTTTCTGGGTTAATGTGGATGCTTGGGGATGTTATTGGGGGCTTGGACATTTTATTTGTTTCTTTTATATGCTTTTAGTTTCATTAAATCTCTTTTTGATTATTTATTTTACCTGTTTCTTTATGGTATCCGCTTTTATCTGGGTTTTCTATTTATGGTATGACTCTGTGTTATTATTAATAGTGATGGAGGGTCCTTACTGGAGGTCTGGGTGTTTAAACTGCTTGAAGTGGACGCCATGGGGAGGTGATGGGCCCACACAGTGCTGTAATTTCCGGGGATAGCAGTGACATCATCTGGATTGAAGGTCTGTGCACTCCAGTGGATTTGGGTATAAGTAAGGAGGGATTTTGATGGTTTATTATCATCATTCAATTAATACACTTCAAACAAACACTACAATACAATTATTAGTATTCAGAAATATATTATAAAGCCCTTATAAATTGATATTATCTTTATATAAGCTATAACTATATTTTATTCTTCTATTTTCCACCACTAGCACGCATTTAAATCCAAGTATTGTGAGTTTTATTTGAGTATAACTATTATATTAGTCTTCCCCTGAGGTTTAATCACTAAATCATTTATTAATAAGTAGTAGGACCATAAAATAACACTATTATATCATACTTATATACTAGACTATACTGACAATTGGGGGTCTTTCCTTATATTTTACTTATTATTTAGTATAAGCCTTGGGACGTGATTTTTACCTTAGTACAGCTCAAAATTAACCAAATATTTGGGTCTGCTGCATATTAGTGGGTCATCATAACTCATTGATCGCGGAAAAGAACCCTTATAATAATTGTACTAATTTTTTATCATAAAAATTAGATATTTACAGTAGTAACTGTACCCAATATAAACCCAATTTCACTTGGTATTTGGACACCAATATAACACCCAATTAAATTGGTATTTGGCTAAAGCTTGGTAAGCTAATTATTCACCCTTATAGAGGTCTAGTTAAACTTATTATTATATTTTTAACAGATTTTTTTCGAATTTTTCTTACATTTTATTTAAATAAATAAAGATATAAATTCAGGGTAAGCTCCATTGCTTTTTTATTAGTAATATAATTGCTAATATTATTTGTCTACTAATTCCATAGAGTTTTTTCCTTTTGTAGACGTAAAATATTGTCATTCTGAACAATATGAGTGCTCCCCAGGACAGTGTAAGTGAACAGCCTGCTTATAATACCAGGTCTAAAGCTAACAAAAACTTTCCAGGACATCACCATGGAGGGACAACAGTACCCCCAGCCAGAAAGCATGAGTATAGAAGAAAAGGATGCCCTCTTAAAAAAGATAACTATAAAAAAGACGTCTCCTCCTCTTCAGGATCAACTGTCCCACCTGGCCAAACAGGTTCTGAAGCTGGAGGAATCAAAATCTCTCATGTTCAAAGAAGTAGAGCAGTTGCAAAACAATTGCAAGGTAGGGTTTCAGCAGATGAATCAGGCAATGGCAGAATTAAAGGGAGGCGAGCCCAGTCAATCAAATCAGCAACCCCCTACCCAAGGAGGGTCCACTTACTCCCAGGAGAAAATCCTGGTAGACAAATGGAAATGGGACTGGTTTCACCAGCAGTGGACAAGCCACAGTTGCAACAGGGATCCACCCCCTCATCTGAATTCCTCAGCTCACCCTTACAAGGGAAAAAAGCACCAAAAATCAGGACTGGCAACCATCCCTTGGTAAGTAAATTACCCTCTCAGATTGGACATAATACTGATAATTACAATATAGGTAATTCTATTGATGTTAAATCTGTACAAAAAATAGAGGAGGATTTAAGAAATTTAGGTTTTAGAGTAGATACACCTGACTTGTCTTTTGTCCATAATAACAGTACTATTTACAATGATAATACAGTTAATCCTCAGTTGCAACCACCTACTAGTGAGATGAGAAGCTCACAGGAGAGTGAGAGAATTGAAAAGGAGGACATGGAATATTTTAACAATAATCCAACTGTCCATAGAATTTTTTCAGCATTGTGGAATAGAATGACTGATTGTGAGGAACAGACAGTTAAGCTCACTAGTGATACAATTTCATCCTTGACATTAAACATTTCTCAATTAGCAACACGTAATAAAGAATTAGAGAAAGAACATTTGTCTCTAACTCTTAAATATGATTCATTGAGTAATAAATATAATGACCTTTCAAACAAATTTTGTGAGTGAGAAAAATTATATGAAACACATTTATTAAAAACTGAATCAAGAACAAAGTTATCTTTTGCCCAGACAAATCAAAGTGTCTCTGAGTTGCTACAAAGATTAACTAAAGTTGAGATTGAAACTGCCAATCTACTAATGAACCAGGATAATCATAAGTATAATCAATATAATAATAATCCTTTCATTGGCAAAAGTGAATCTCATTCCTTCCCTGTACCACCACAATTAAAACCATCTGGTGGTAGTGTCAAATCTGAAAATGTAAGTCACAAATCCGTGCAGGAAGAAATACAAGACCATTTATCAAAAGTGAATGAGTTGTTGAATTTACCTAAGATTAGTGAGATAAAATCCAATCAGAAAAACTGGCCTAAGATAGATCAGTACCCAACTTATGATGGGGAAGCCAGCTCTGATTGGCAACATTTTATTCAAAGAATTGACAACTTGAAATTCTCATATTAGTTACCAGATGAAGAGATAACATCAAAATTAATTTCTTTATTTAAGGATGTTGCTTTATTATGGTTTGAAGATGTCTTAAGTGAGGGCAAAGACTACTCTTGGGCTGAATAGAAACAACTTATTGAAAAACAATTTGGAGGTTCTAAATTCAGGCTTACTCAGCAGAGACTGTATGAGAAGACTAGGTATAATCCGTTGAATGGTGACAAACCTATGGTATTTTTAATGAATTTAAACAAAATATTAAAAGCCATTGAGCCTCATATGGATTTTAACTTATGGAAAGATAAGATAATATACAAATTACCTATATCTGTCAGAGACATTGTTATAGCTATAACATTAAATGTTACTGAATATTCTGACTTTATTAATATTTGCAATGAAATATTATTAAACCATAAGTATGAATCAAGGTATTCCACTTATAAGCAAAATGTTGAACCTGTAAAAACTCAGAATTCAAAAACACTTCAGGAGAAGCAGAAAAAACCTACTGCACCTGTAGTACCTAAAAAGTATGAAACAAATACTTGTTATAAGTGTAACAAACCTTGGGTCAAAGGTCACAAATGTGAGAAAAATATAAATATTGTTGAAAATCAACGTGAATCTGAAACTGAAACTGAAAAAAGTAAAGAATCAAGTGATTATGACAGCAATATCTCATATAGTGATGAAAATGAAGTCTGTATGTTGGAAGATGATTTGTCCATCTTTGAAAATCCAATATTAAATATGGACTCAAATGAATCTTTAATGAATTTTGAGGATGCTGAAATCATTAAGGATATACAAGCTGATAACTTTAGAATGACACCTATCACGGTTCCAGCTATCATTTCTGGTGAAAATGTTAATATAGTATTGGACACAGGAGCTGCTGGTTCAGTTGTTTCCACTAATACATTACAGAAAATTGATATTGAATATAAGTTTAAGCTTGAACCACTTCAAAATAAAAATTGGAGAGGTTTTGGATCAGTACTACACCCCATTGGTAAATACAAAGCTGCTGTTTTCTTTAAACACCAACATGGTTATGTAAGGGTAACTTGTGACTTTGTAGTAATGGATAATACTAATTGTAGTAACTGTTTTATCATTGGAAATGATATTCTGACTAAATTTGGTGTAAAATTAGACCCTGCTAATAACAATTTTACAATTGGCATGAATGGTAAAAGGAAATTTAAAATAAATTCTTTTAACACAGTCTTACACATTGAGTCAGTAACAAATTCCCCGTCTAAAGGAAGAGAATCCAATGAGATGGAACTTCTGGAAACAGAAATTTCAAAAGCATCATTTGGCACTCAGATAAGTGAAACTGAGAAGGATAATATTTTGAAATTAATTAAAGCTTTTCCAATGGCTTTTGCACATGGTACAAATGAACTTGGACTTGTAAAAGATCATTAAATGAAAATTATTTTAACCTGTGATATGGATAATATTCCTACTAGTCTTAAAAATAAACCATACCCTGCTTCACCAATGAAGAGGAAAGACATAGAGGATAATATTAAGATGTTATTAAAAATGAACATTCTTGAGAAGGTTGAAACTACACCAAAATATTGTGTAATATCACCAGTGCTAATTTCTTATGAACAAGATAAAGCAAGACTGTGCGGTGATTATAGAGCATTAAATACATTTACAGTAGATGATATTTATCCCTTGCCAAGTATTGCCTCTATACATGCTACCCTTAAAGGTTCTAAATATATAAGTTGCCTAGATGGAAATAAAGGGTACCATCAAATTCCTGTTGAAAAGAATTCACAGAACTTTTTGTTGATAACAACACACATGGGAATTTATAAGTATGTCAGAATGCCATTTGGACCAAAAAATGCTCCATCAGTATTTCAAAAGTTAATGGATATAACATTCCATAATGAAATGATTGAGGGATGGTTAATGGTATACATTGATGACATCATAGTGTTCTCAAAAACTTTTGATGAACACTTAATCCATTTAAGGAAAGTTTTTCAGAAAATGGATGAAATAAAAATGACCCTTGCATTGAAAAAATGAAAATTTGGGTTTGAATCTTTAAAAGTGCTTGGTCATATTGTATCTGGCTTACAAATATGTGTAGACCAAAATAAAGTGGCTGCAATAAAGAATATTGGCATTCCTCAAAATGTGAAGGATGTACAATCTTTTCTTGGAATGTGTGGTTATTATAGACAATATATAAAAAACTACCAATCAATTGCTGCACCACTGACCACACTGATAAAGAAATCAGAAGCTTTCATTTGGAATAATGAAAGACAACAAGCTTTTAATAAGTTGAAAGAATGTTTAATGACAGCTCCTATCTTGGGATTACCAGATTTCCAATTACCTTTTGTATTATATACAGATGCAAGTTTTATTGGACTGGGTGCTGCTTTACATCATAAACAACTTATTGAAGGTAAAATGTCAGAAGTAGTAATCTGCTATATTTCACGTACTCTGAGAAGTGGTGAATTAAAATATGGTGCTACTCAACTTGAATGTTTGGCAGTAGTATGGGCTCTTGAAAAGCTACATTATTACCTTGAAGACCAAAAATTTGAGTTAATAACTGACTGTAGTGCAGTTAAGTCACTCTTAAACATGAAAACTCCTAATAGACACATGTTTAGATGGCAATTAGCTGTACAAGAATACAGAGGACAGATGACTATTACACATAGAGCAGGAACCTTGCACTCTAATGTAGATCTGTTATCTAGAGTACCTCTGCCTAATAATGATGATAATCCTGCTTATGTTCCTGAGTCAGAGATTATTAACATTTATGGCATTTATATTGTAGATCTTGAGGATGAATTTATGCAATCAATTCTTGATAATTATAATTCAGATCCTGACTTAAGTAAATTAACTACAATATTAAATGATCCATCTAATTCTTCAATGAATGTTTTAATAAAAACATTACCAAATAAGTATAAAGAGGCATTAGAAAAAGGAAAATTGTCCATTGAGGATGGTTTTATATATTACAGGAAAAAATTAAGTAATGTAATTGTAATTCCCCCTTCAATGAAGGAGTTAATGTTAAGTATATGTCATGATGATATATTAGCAGGTCATTTTGACTACCATAAAACATTAACCAGAGTAAAAAACACAGCTTGGTGGATTAACATGTCTGAGGATGTTCAGAAATATGTTGAAACATGTGATTCTTGTCAAAAATCTAAAAGATTAACAGGAAAAAGAGCTGGTTTATTACAACAAATTGAGCAACAAAAAGCTCCATGGGAAATCATTAACATGGACTTTGTAACAGGTTTGCCAATAGCAGGGCATAAGAGTTATAACTCCTGCTGGGTAATTGTAGATAGATTTACAAAGATGTGTAAATTTATTCCTACCCACAAAGAGGTTTCTGCAAAGGACTTAGCTTTTTTATGGTGGACACAAATGTTAAATACAGCAGGTTTCCCCAAAGCAATAGTTTCTGACAGAGATCCTAAATTTACTTCTGAGTTCTTGACGTCACTTATGGATGCTTCAGGGTGTCAATTAAAACTTTCTACAGCACACCATCCACAAAATGATGGGCTAGCAGAAAGAATGATACAGACCTTAGAAGATATGATAAGAAGATACTGTGATTTTGGTCATAATTTTAAAGACAATGACAAATTCACGCATGATTGCGTAACCCTTATCCCAGGTTTAGAATTTGCATATAATAGAACAGTACATTCTGTCACTGGCAAAAAGCCATTTGAGTTATGGTTGGGTTATGTACCTAATACCCCTGCTAAAACTCTTAATAAGTTACCTAGATTGGATATTCATCCAGGTACAAAATCTTTTCTTCAAATGCAGGAATTATGCAGAAAACATGCTCAAGAATGTATAAATAAGGCTTTTGAGTATGAAAAGAAAAGATGGGATAAAGCCCATAAAGAACAAATGTTCAAAGAGGGTGATGAAGTCCTTATTTCAACGCTACATTTCAATTTAAATGGTAATGTTAAATTGAAGGATCCATTAATTGGACCATTTGTAGTTAAAAAGATGGTTGGTAATAATGCTGTTGAGGTTATTCTATATGCACCTTATGATAGAAAACATCCAGTATTTCCTATTTCTCTTATTAAACCATACCATTCTAATGATACTGCTCTATTTCCAAGAAGATCAGGAAGGCATAAACAGCAACCTGAAGAAATAGTGGAAAAGGCAGAAATTGAAAAGATACTTAAAAAGAGACACCTTACTAAAGAAAAGGGAGTTGAGTATCTATTAAGATTTAAAAATAAATCAAGTGAATATGACCAGTGGATTCCAGAAAATGAAATCTCTTGAAAAAATTTAAATCTAAATAATACTGTTCATTCAGTATATGTATTATAAAAATTATTTTTTTATTATTTCACTCCTTAGTTTTAATTAAAATGTCTTAACATTTTTTTTTATTGTTTTTTTTTTGGGGTGAGGGAGTGTCAGCCTAAATATCCTTAGGACTGAGTATTTCTTATGCTTAAAATAAGATAACCTTAGGTAAATTAAGCTTATATCTTAAAAATAAGGTTAAAATAATAATATATATTATTTTATTATATATATATATAATTATTATTCTATTATATATTTTATAATAGTTTAAATAGCTTATCCATGGCCTAATAATACTTATTAAGGTGGTAATGGAGTCATAATATACTTATCTTAAGTTATATGAAGTAACTATTGACATGCATAAGCTTATATGTATACATAAATCTCATATTCAGTGAAATATGCAGTATATTATGTATATTTAGGTATATAAGTGGGTTTTAGCCCCTTAATAGCCTATAACCTTTGTTTTTCTGCTTATTTTAGGTCATATGGACGAAATCAGTGGACTCACAACGCCTACAAAAGCATAGACACCTATATCAGGCGCATACACCCAGTTTGGACAACTCAAATTACTTCCTTGGATGGTTATTCACGGATTTATGGGTTGGAAGGATGTTTCTGGGTTAATGTGGATGCTTGGGGATGTTATTGGGGGCTTGGACATTTTATTTGTTTCCTTTATATGCTTTTAGTTTCATTAAATCTCTTTTTGATTATTTATTTTACCTGTTTCTTTATGGTATCCGCTTTTATCTGGGTTTTCTATTTATGGTATGACTCTGTGTTATTATTAATAGTGATGGAGGGTCCTTACTGGAGGTCTGGGTGTTGAATCTGCTTGAAGTGGACGCCATGGGGAGGTGATGGGCCCTCACAGTGCTGTAATTGCCGGGGATAGCAGTGACATCATCTGGATTGAAGGTCTGTGCACTCCAGTGGATTTGGGTATAAGTAAGGAGGGATTTTGACGGTTTATTATCATCATTCAATTACTACACTTCAAACAAACACTACAATACAATTATTAGTATTCAGAAATATATTATAAAGCCCTTATAAATTGATATTATCTTTATATAAGCTATAACTATATTTTATTCTTCTATTTTCCACCACTAGCACGCATTTAAATCCAAGTATTGTGAGTTTTATTTTAGTATAACTATTATATTAGTCTTCCACTGAGGTTTAATCACTAAATCATTTATTAATAAGTAGTAGGACCATAAAATAACACTATTATATTATACTTATATACTAGACTATACTGACAGTACTTCCATTGGATATCCATGGGATTTCCTTATATTTTATGTCTTGTGGACATTTTCCATAGCTTAAGTATTTGGGGGATAATTTCTTGCATTTCATTTTAAAAGATTGATGTTGCATTTGGTTTTTTGTGTTATACAGGCTACCCTTAAGTCGTAGGGTTAAGTGCTTGGTACCGTTGGAATGAGCAGAATTATCTCTACATTTTGTGTCACAACGTTGTTATAGCCTAATTATGTGTTTTAAGGGTTTTAGTAGTTGTAGGAGATTTTTCTAAGTATTTTGGGTGTTTTTGGTGGTTTTCTGGCTTCAGGGTTGTCAAGCCACTTTAGGTGTGCTTCCCAGAATTGGGCGGACTTCCCGCCTCAGTGCTAGAGGGCTGGGAAGCGTTTCTAGGGAGATTTTATGCAATTTGGTGGTCAGGAACGCCAGATTTGCGGGTGTGCATGGGCTCATAGTTAGTAGTCTGTGTGTATATAGTGAATAAGACAGTTTGGGGAAACTTTAATTATCATACAGCCATCCAGAGGTGATATCCTTGCTCCTCCCTCAGTTTTCACTGATTTCTGGCCACAATTGGCTGTGTTTGTTACAAGTGAGTTCTTCATTTAACTTAACTTAGAAACTGTTTTCTCTGGTGTAGTCTTGCAAGCTATATCAAGTATTATTTCTGTCTCTGGTGTAGATTTGCAACCTACATCAAGTATTATTTCTTTCTCTGTTGTGGACATTAGTCTTCATTTCAGTTCTTTGGTTTTGTAGTCTGTCTGGAAACTACTTTCTTGACTGATAAAGCAGTCAAGTATATTGCAAAAGGGGCTTTTGGTAAACATGAACCAATTTACTGTAGCAGGTTAATCTCACTTATTTTTATAAAGGGACAGGGGTTTTTCTCTCTGGCTTTACTCCAACTCCCTTTCTCAAGGCCTATAGCTAGTACTACAGGATTGTCTACATTTCTGGTGCCCAACATGGGGTACGGATCTGCTAGTTATTTGGAATCTCTGTTGCCTTTGATTGTCACTTTCTGGTGATTTGGACTGGAAGAATGGCTTCTGGTTCTTCTATTCCTGTGGTGACTGTCAGTGGGGGGGAAGGTCCCCCTGCTGTGATGGTTAGGGAATGTGTGGGGATTAAAACTTGGGACAGTACCAAGTTTAATGGGGAAGATGTGAAGTGGTTTCTGGAGAAATATGAAACTGCTCCTGGTGTGGATGATGCTTATTACCTAGACATGGTGAAGCAAATTATCTTCTTCATTGGAGATAGAGCGGTGGAGAAGGAGGTTTTGGCCATGCCTGGCTACAAGAAGAGGGATTGAAAGCTACTGTGTAGGGAGATGGTAGATAGATGGGGTGTCAGGTTCACTATAGTGGATCTGAAAAAAGTTGTCAGTGAGTGGAAGTATTTTGGAGGTGTTGGTAACTTGCATAGATACAGAAAGTTTCTGCTAAAGTTTAATCCTGTGGTGGAATACTTGGTGGAATTAGAGGAGCTGGCACATGAAAATGCTGCCAAAGATGTTTTTTGGTCTGCCCTTGCTAGAGATTTCAGGATGGATGTGTTAAAGGAGCTATCAAGTAACGAATTGATGAAGAATCTTTTTAATGGGGACCAGAAGTTTCCTGCCTTGGAAAAGGTGAAGGAGGCGGTGGAGGCACATTCGAAGTTATTTGAAGTGGACACCTATCAAGAGGGGTGCACCAAGTATGTCAGCAAAGTCAGTGAGGCTTTGGCTGATAAGGAGAGCAGAGTAGAGAAGGAGGAAAAGAATATGGTGAAGGTTCCTAAAAAGGAGAGGGATCCAATGGTAGAAAAGTTAGCTGACCTGAAAAAACAGCTATACATTTTTGTGCAGGAGGCTAAGGAGGCCAATAAGGCTCCTCCTCTGCCCAGATATTTTGACAGGAAGGCTGGTAGGAAAGATCCTTGGGTTTTCTCTTATTGTGGTAGGAGGGGACATAAGTCCAATGATTGTTGGGCTATGAACAGAGATGTGTCAGAGGGAAAGGTGGATTTTGACGGAAGGGTGTTTAAGTTCCCTGATGGTCAATTTGTGAAGTCCAGTGAGGGGCAGGCTCCTGTTGTTATGGTCATGAGAAAGGCAGGTCTCAATAAGAGAAGATTCCTGATCAGGAGAAGTCTTCTATTAAGCAAGATGATGACATCAAGGGAAAAGGGAAAGAGGTTAATAAAGTCTCTTTTTCTACTTCCTTTGGTGGGTTGGAATTATATTCTTGTGGCGGACAGTCAAGTGGTGAATTCTTGGCTGGTGTATATGATGTAGAGGCAGGAAAGGTGGGAAGGCCTAAGAGTAGCTCTCACGCCCAACCAAAGCCTAAGGCTTCTAAGGCCGATCCTTAGCTGGGTGCAGCTAGAAGGAATTACAGCAAGGAAGAGCTGCACAAGATTCAGAAGGAGATTGTTAATATGGTCCCCCTAGCTTTGGTGCATTGGTTATGAATGGAGAGCCAATGCCCATGGATGTGGATTCTGACTCTTAGGAGGATGTTCCTTTGGCTTCATTGCCAAGGCCTTCCAGAGTTAGAGGTTCTGGTGAGGGATCTGGTTTGATTCCTGTTGATGAAAAATCCGTTGGCGGTTCTGGTCCTCAGGAAAATTCTAGGACCAAGGTAGTGAAGCCAAGGGCTCAATTTGAGAGGCCAGTAGTTTCTGGCCAATCTAATGTTATGGACTCTGTTCTGGAGAGGATGAACCAAGGTCAGGTTTCCCTTACCTATGGAGAATTGTATTCTATCAGTCCTGGGTTGGCTGATAGACAAAAGAAGTTGTTGACCAGAAGAAGAGTGTCTTCTGGGGAGGTAGAATACATATGTGATTCTGCTGAGAAGTTTGAAGAGGGGTTGGAAACTCATTTTGCTGCTCCTATGGGATATATCAATGTCACTCTGAATGGCAGGGAGGCTAGGGCATTGGTGGATTCAGGTTCTCAGATCAACCTGATTTCCTTGTTTGAGGCTACTCATTTGGGCCTCTCCATCAAAACTGGTATTGGTGGGAATTTGAGAGGTATAGGTGGTCATGTCACAGAGTTGATGGGAACCTCCAAATTTGTGAAGTTGAATGCTCGTGGAGCCTCCAGAAAGGCTCATTTTTACATTGCTAAAGGTAATGCTAAAGCTGTTTTGGGTGGGCCATTCTTGATGGATTTCCAAGCAAGAATTGGTTATAAATTTTAAATGGGAATCAGTTTGGAGTTGAATGGTGAAGATGAAAGAAGGCTTCAAAAGATGTTTTCATCTCCTGGAGATTATGGTTGGGAAACCAGGCATGGTATGTTGTCCATGTGTCAATGCATGCATTGTTGTAGGAGAAGAAAAGAAGTGGGTGCTGCCTCAGGATTTTTGGAGTGTGGCCCAGGCTCTAGTGAGAGTCTGTCTTTTTTGGAGTAATGTGGGCTGATCACCCAAGTGCTACAACCTCTTCCCAAGATGAGTAAATCCAAGGTTGTAGTAGGTCAGCTCCCTTGGAGATATACCAAGTGGATTTTTAACTTTCTTTTTTTAATTTTTCTTTTCTCTGCAAGTATTCTTCAAGTTTTTTATCAAGTCTCTGTTCTTTTTCAAGATTTTCAATTAATTTTAATTCAAGTTCAAAATGGAAGATGGGTTATATATCTTTATTGAAAGATATGTGGAAAATCTGTGGAGTGGTGAGATTGGGGTCTAAAAGTAAGTCCTCCCAATTGTTCACCGCTAGGGTTTCTTCCACACCTTTCAAAAACATTACCTTGGTCATGTCTGTGAGAATTGGGGAAAACCCTGGTTACTTTTGTAGGCAAGAAGAAATCCAAGAAAAGAAAAGAAAAATTTCAAGATAATTCAAGAAAATCAAGAATAAAATATGAAGATAATGAAGAAAGAAAATTTAAAATATTTTTGTGAAGATCATGAAGATCAATTTTTGGGCCTCCAGAAAGAGGTTAAACTGCACAAATTTTTGAAGAATGAAGATCAGCAAGATCTATTTTTGGGCCTCCAGCATGAGGTTAAACTGCACAGTTTTAGAAGATGTGATTCAGAAGATGAATCAAGATTTGAAGAATTGGTAGATGGAAGTGAAGATGAAAATGTGGGATTTTCGAAAAGCTTTGGAGTGGTGAGATTGGGGAGTAAAAGTTAGTCCTCCCGACTGTGCACTGCTAGGGTTTCTTCTACACCTTTCAAAAACTTTACCTTAGCCACACAAGTGAGCAATGGGGAAACCCTTGGTTTTTGTTCCATATCTGGTGGAGAAGACGTCCTGAAGATCCCTCAAGTTGATGGTAGAGCCACAAAGTACAAGAAGGTGGCCCAGAAGATTAGGCCTTTCAATGAGCCTTTGTCTATAGGTTTGAATCCCCCGTTGAAGAGACCTCCATTGTCAAGAGATTTTTACTGTACTCCTCTGGTGAATAATCCTCCTAATTTCAAGGAAACTTTTAGAGTGACAACTGAGGAGTAAAATAAGTTGTTTTTTCACGTTTTTGTGCTGTGGGAGAAGGTGGTGGCATTTTTTGACGAAGAAAGGGGTGTGCTGAAACATTCTTAAGGGGAACCTTACTTGATTCTTGTGGTTTGTCATGAACCTTGGAAAATCAAACCTATTCCTATTCCTGTTTATATCTGTGATGATTTTGTGGAGATTTTTAGGGAAAGAGTCAGGACAGGATTGTATGAAAAATCAACTTCTAGTTACTCAAGTCCGGTTTTCTGTTTTAAAAAGCAGAATGGAAATCTCAGGGTGGTGCATGATCTTAGAGCCCTGAATAGAGTTACATTCAAGGATGCGGGGATGCCACCAAGTGCAGAAGACTTTGCGGAAGCCTTTTCTGTAAGGGTGTGTTATGGTTTAAGTGATATTATGGGTGGTTATGATGAAAGGGAACTTCACACTGATTCACGGCCACCCAAAACATTTGAGACTCCTCTGGGGAGATTTCAGCTCACTAGGTTGCCTCAAGGAGCAACTAATTCAGTAGCAGTTTATCAAGTACAAATGGCTTGGATTTTACAGGATGGGGTACCTACTCATGCTGGTATTTTTATTGATGACGGTGGAATTAAAGACCCTCCACTGATTATTGAAATGAAGTGCTGAAAGAGAACCAAGTTATAAAGAGTATTGTTTAAGAATATGCAATTACTCTAGAGAGAGTTTTGTTTAGAATTGAAGAGGCTGGTTTTACCATTTCTGGTTCAAAGTTTTGTTGTTGTGTTCCAGCTCTGGAAATTCTTGGTAATGTGGTATGTAAAGAAGGGAGGATTATGGCAAAGAAGAAAGTTAATAAAATTCAGTCATGGCCAAGGCCAAAAATACTACTGAAGTCAGATGATTTTTGGGAGTTTGTGTGTATGTCAGGATTTTTATTAAAGAAATTTCTTTGTTGGCATCACCTTTAAGGAGGTTGACCAGGAAATATGCAGAGTGGGAATGGACTGAAGAGTGTGAAGAGGCTTTTCAGAAGTTGAAGAAGGTGGTGGGTGAAGATATTATTCTTCACAAGTTGGATTATGGTAGAGAAGCTGGAAAAATTTATCTGGCAGTGGACTCAAGTTATATTGCTGCTGGTGCTGTTTTGTCTCAGGAAGATAAAGCTGGGAAGGTCAGGCCAGTAAGGTATGAGTCTGTGGTTTTTAATGAGGTGGAATATAGGTACTCTCAGCCAAAGTTGGAATTGTGCGGTGTAGCAAAAATCTTGAAGAATCTACAAACTGTTTTGTGGGGGCAGCATTTTGAGCTGCAGGTGGATGCTAAATCTATGGCTCAAATGATCAACACACCTAGTCTTCCAAATGCTCCAATGACTAGGTGGGTGGCATTTATTCAACTTTTTTCTATTTAATTGGTGCACAAGCCAGGAAAAACTTTTACAATGCCAGATGGATTATCAAGAAGACTGTGCACAGATGAAGATTCTGATTCTGAAGACTTTTTTGAAGATCTCCCAGTGGTTAGGGCCAGCACAAAGGGTGCTGAAGATTTTTCTTACATCCCCCATTAGGCTAAACTGGATGATTGTTTTCTCCTCCCCCACAAGGTTAAACTGTATGGTTCTGATCTTGATTCTGGTGATCAGGATATTTTTTTTGATGAAGATGGAAAAGTGGTTTGGGATGGCTCAAATTTGGAAAATGGTGTTTTTGTTAGTGAACTGGATTCTCATAAGATTCAGTGGAAGGGAAGGGATTTACAAAAGTTTAGGGATTTGTGTCCTGGAAAAAATGGTCATGTTGCTCATGCGCACACTAATGATTTTGATGATAGGGTTGTACCTTTGGATGTTTTTTGTTGGATTTTGAAGATGAGACCTGGGGTCAGACTGGGTTTTATTTTTTTTGGTTGAATATTTGTTGACCTTAGAGAGGCCAGATGTTTGCGATGATGATACTTGGCTGGCAATAAAGAAGAGAAGTCCTGGATTCTATGTGTCAGGAAGAAGGTTGATGAGGAGGAGACATCCAAATCCTCAAGTTGTTGTGACTCAGAAGAAGGGTCAAGAGTTGGTGTTGAAGTCTTTGCATGAAAAACTTGGTCATAGAGACTATGGTAGGACTTAAAGAGGAGTAGCAGACCGATTTTGGTGGCCAGTTATGAAGTTGGCTTTGCAGGGTTGGGTTCAATCTTGTGAGAAATGTCAAATAAGAAGTCACTTGAAGCCTAAAGAGGTTGGCGTTGCTACAGGTGAATCAACTGTGTTTGTAAGAGTCAGTTTGGATGCTGTCTTTATTAAAGAGGGCAGGTATAAATACTTGATAGTTTCCAGGGATGATTTGTCTGGTTGGGTGGAGGCAGACCCTCTGGTTAATTTGACTTCCAAGAATGTGCCAGAATTTTTGAAGAAAGAATGGGTATTTAGATATGGGTCGATGAAGTTGGTGACTGTTGATGGTGGGCCAGAGTTTGGAGAAGACTTCAATGAAGCTGTGGCAAGTATAAGTTCTAAAGCTAGAGTGGATAAATCTTATTATCCTGAAGCTTAAGGCATGGTTGAAAGAGGCCATCAAGTTATCAAGAATTATTTGGTGAAGATGTGTGGAGATAGTGCTGAAAATGGAGGCATTATTTACCCTTGCTGTTATTTGCTGATAGGGTCACTGTGAAAAGGACAACTGGCTATTCTAATTATGAATTAATGTTTGTTCAGAAAGCTTTTCTAACAGTGGATTTGGAAGTCATCTCTTATCTTGGAATTGACTGGGATGATGTGTGCTCAACAGAAGATTTGCTCTGTGCCAGGATGCAAAAGTTGGAATGTAAAGAGGAATTTCAAGAGAAGGCAAACTCTTGAATGATGAAGATAAGAAATCAATTAGTCAGATAAGGGACAAGAAGTTGGATCATAGACTCAGGAATCCCTTGAAACCTAGTTGTATGGTTTTGGTGTATAATAGAAGTTTGGAGAGTCAGTGGGGAAAGATGTTTGCTGACATATGGAATGGACCTTACAGATTCAGATTTCAGGTGTCTGGAGGTTCTTATGTTTTGGAAGAGTTGGATGGTGCAGTCTTAAAGAAGACAGTGGCTGCTGATCAGGTGAAGAGATTTTACCCTAGAGGCACAAGAAGTGAAGAAGACTGACTCCACAATGAGGATAAACTATGTACCATTCTTTAATTTTGGTTTTTTTGTGGTGATGCTATGCATCTGTTTGTTGGAAACTTTTGTTACAGGGTACCCATGGGCCGGGCCTCTAGATTTTGCCTTGGCAAGTGTGGGGGTGACTGATGGGCTGGCTGCTCCATCAAAAGTTACCCCAGATTGTCTTTTTACAACCCCTTCTCTTAAATTGGTTTAACCCAAGTATCACAATTATTGGTTTTAGTTTTTTTTTGTGTTGAATGTTGTGTTTATTAGAAGGTACCCAGGGGGGGCTTCTAGATTTTATTTTGGCAAGTGTGAGGGTAACTGATGAGCTGGCTGCTTTGTAGAACAGTTACCCCATAATGTCTGTTTCAAGTATTTTGTTTGTCCTAGTTGAATCCTAGCTCCGGTTTTTTTATTCAGGTTTTAGTCCACTATGACTTTAAACTGTCTTTCAACTGGCTTGGTTCTTTCCTTGGAGTGGCAGCCGATCGCTGGTGGTCTCCCATAATTTTTACTTATTGGAGGGAGCCCACCCAGTGATCATTTCTTTCAATTGGACTTTTTCTTTTCTTTTTTTCTGAATTTTTGCTTATGGTTGTGTTAGATTGTAGTTTTAGATTTTTTTCTTTTTTCTCTTTTTTTCTTTTAATTTTTTATGGGGGTTATTAGGATGGAAAGAGGCAAAAATCACAAAATTATGGTGTTACCACATCAGGGTCACCTGGATGTGGGCAAGCATTGGTGGGGAAAGGCTCATCAATTGGCCGGCAATGAAATTTTCTTTTTTAATTATTTCATTTATTTCTGTGTTTCATTTTTTTTCTATTATTTTATTTGATCTCTTATTTTTTTATCTTAAATCATTTAAAATATTTAATTGTGTATCCACATCAAGGTGCACTTGGATGTGGGTAAGATATCAGGGGATCTGCTCATCAATCGCCTGAGGGATACCATTTGTAATAACTATTTAGTTCATATTAGTTTATTTATTTTATTTTAATTTCATTTCAAAATTTTTTAGTATGTTAGTAGTTTAGTAGATTAAAAATAAAATTAATAAATAAAAATAAAATAAAATAAAAAAAATAAAAAATAAAAATAAATAAAAATAAAAATAAAAAAAATAAAAATAAAATAAAAATAAAAATAAAAATAAAAATAAAAATAAAAATAAAAATAAAAATAAAAATAAAAATAAAAATAAAAATAAAAATAAAAATAAAAATAAAAATAAAAATAAAAATAAAAATAAAAATAAAAATAAAAATAAAAATAAAAATAAAAATAAAAATAAAAATAAAAATAAAAATAAAAATAAAAATAAAAATAAAAATAAAAATAAAAATAAAAATAAAAATAAAAATAAAAATAAAAATAAAAATAAAAATAAAAATAAAAATAAAAATAAAAATAAAAATAAAAATAAAAATAAAAATAAAAATAAAAATAAAAATAAAAATAAAAATAAAAATAAAAATAAAAATAAAAATAAAAATAAAAATAAAAATATAAAATAAAAATAAAAATAAAAATAAAAATAAAAATAAAAATAAAAATAAAAATAAAAATAAAAATAAAAATAAAAATAAAAATAAAAATAAAAATAAAAATAAAAATAAAAATAAAAATAAAAATAAAAATATAAAATAAAAATAAAAATAAAAATAAAAATAAAAATAAAAATAAAAATAAAAATAAAAATAAAAATAAAAATAAAAATAAAAATAAAAATAAAAATAAAAATAAAAATAAAAATAAAAATAAAAATAAAAATAAAAATAAAAATAAAAATAAAAATAAAAATAAAAATAAAAATAAAAATAAAAATAAAAATAAAAATAAAAATAAAAATAAAAATAAAAATAAAAATAAAAATAAAAATAAAAATAAAAATAAAAATAAAAATAAAAATAAAAATAAAAATAAAAATAAAAATAAAAATAAAAATAAAAATAAAAATAAAAATAAAAATAAAAATAAAAATAAAAATAAAAATAAAAATAAAAATAAAAATAAAAATAAAAATAAAAATAAAAATAAAAATAAAAATAAAAATAAAAATAAAAATAAAAATAAAAATAAAAATAAAAATAAAAATAAAAATAAAAATAAAAATAAAATTAAAATTAAAATTAAAAATAAAAATAAAAATAAAAATAAAAATAAAAATAAAAATAAAAATAAAAATAAAATTAAAATTAAAATTAAAATTAAAAATAAAAATAAAAATAAAAATAAAAATAAAAATAAAAATAAAAATAAAAATAAAAATAAAAATAAAAATAAAAATAAAATTAAAATTAAAATTAAAAATAAAAATAAAAATAAAAATAAAAATAAAAATAAAAATAAAAATAAAAATAAATTTATATATATATCTGTTAGCTGTTATTATTTTTTTTCTTTTAGTAATTTTTTTAAATATGTTTAATTTAATGATGGGATGAAGAAGCGTCTGGTGGTTGGTCCGGATGGTGTTGGCGTTTTTGTTTCTTGTTTGGATTAGAGGAAGAACTGTCTTTTTTGTAGTGCAGGCGTCTGGAGAAAGTTTACGGGTTATAGAGGTCAGGAACTGGGTCTGAAGAAGAAGAAGCAGGAATGGAATGCTGGAAAGTGTGATTGATAATTTGAGTCATCTTCCAGTGGTCATCAAGGAGTTGTTTTCTCAGGTTCTTCTTAAAATCATTCAAAGGACCATGGAGAGCAAAGGCCTTAAGCATGCTTGAACGCATCATGTTAAGGTGTTGTTTCATATTAGCGTAATCCAGTGTCAAAGTCGTTTATAGGGGTTGGCCAGTTCCAAATGCAGTCCCAAGAGGCGGGGTTCCAACTAAAAAAAAAAAAAAAAAAAAAAAAAACAGAAGAATTGGTTAAATAATTATTCTCTGTTGAAGAAATTGAATTTTGTTATTTTATTTTGGTACTTATAGATTGGAAGATCCTCAAATTTGTGTGCAGCTGGTGTGGTCTTCCAACATTGGCAGGGGCCTTTGTTGTGCGATTTGGCATTGTTTGTGCATGTCTAAATTGAAATCTGTTGAGGAATTGGGTATTTTTCTGATTTTATTCCGTGGATATTGGGTCTGCGGGTATGTGGGTAATACCATTGGATAGCCCCGGTTTTTCTCTATATTTCATGTCTTGAAGACATTTTTCATATTCTAAGTTTTAAGGGGTCATTTCCTCATTTTTTATTTAAAAAGTTAGCTGTTTAATTTTGTTTTTCATGTTTTACAGGCTAACCTTAAGTCTTAAGGTTAAGTACTTAGTACCATTGGATAGGGATAACTTAGCTCTATATTTCATGTCTCAACGTTGTTATAGTTAAATTTTGTTTTTTAAAGGTTTTAGTAGTTGTAGTTATTTTTTCTAAGTAGATTAGGTGTTTTTATTGGTTTTCTGGCTTCAGGGAGGCTGTGCCGCTTCAGGCGGCGCCTCTGACGTCGGGCGGCCCGCCCGCCTCTGTTTAAGAAGGTTGGGGAGCGCTTCTGGAGGGTTTTTATTCAATTTGGCGGGTACAGGCGTCAAATTGGTGGGTGTGCATGGGCTCTTAGATAGTGGTCTGGGTGTACATAGTGAATAAGACAGTTTGGGGCAACGTAAATTATCATACGACCATCTGGAGGTGATATCATTGTTCCTCACTCAGTTTTAACTGTTTTTTGGCCACAATTGGCTGTGTTTGTTGCAAGGTTAGTTCTTCATTTAACTCAACTTTGGCAACTGTTTTCTCTGTTATAGTCTTGCAAGCTATAGCAAGTATTATTGCTGTCTCTGGTGTGAATTTTCAGCCTACATCAAGTATCTTTGCTTTCTCTGGTGTGTACATTGGTCTACATTTCAGTTCTTTGGTCTGGTAGTCTGTCTGGGGACTACTTTCTTGGCTCATCAAGCAGTCAAGCGTGTTGAAAAAGGGGCTTTAGCAAACAGGAACTGTCAGTATAGTCTAGTATATTAGTATGATATAATAGTGTTTTTTTATGGTCCTACTACTTATTAATAAATGATTTAGTAATTAAACCTCAGGGGAAGACTAATAAAATAGTTATACTCAAAAAAAACTCACAATACTTGGATTTAAATGCGTGCTAGTGGTGGAAAATAGATGAATAAAATATAGTTATAGCTTATATAAAGATAATATCAATTTATAATGGCTTTATAATATATTTCTGAATGCTAATAATTGTATTGTAGTGTTTGTTTGAATTGTAGTAAGTGAATGATGATAAATAACCGTCAAAATCCCTCCTTACTTATACCCAAATCCACTGGAGTGCACAGACCTTCAATCCAGATGATGTCACTGCTATCCCCTGCAATTACAGCACTGTGAGGGCCCATCACCTCCCCATGGCTTCCACTTCAAGCAGATTCAACACCCAGACCTCCAGTAAGGACCCTCCATCACAATTAGTGATAACACAGACCTATACCACAAATAGAAAATCCAGATAAAAGCAGATACCATAAAGAAACAGGTAAAATAATCAATCAAAAAGAGATTTAATGAAATACAAAGCATATAAAGGAAACAAATATAATGTCCAAGCCCCCAATAACATCCCCAAGAATACAAATTAACCCAGAAATGACCTTTCAACCCATAAATCCATGAATAACCATCAAAGTAAGTAAATTAAGTTGTCCAAACTGAGTGTATGCGCCTGATATAGATGTCTATGCTTTTGTAGGCATTGTGAGTCCACTTATTTCGTCCATCTGACCTAAAATAAGCAGAAAAACAAAGGTTATAGGCTATTAAGGGGCTAAAACCCACTTATATACCTAAATATACATAATATACTGCATATTTCACTGAATATGAGATTTATGTATACATATAAGCTTATGTATGTCAATAATTACTTCATATCACTTAAGATATGTATATTATGACTCCATTAACACCTTAATAAGTATTATTAGGCTATGGATAAGCTATTTAAACTACTATAGTTTATATAATAGAATAATAATTATATATATATATAATATAATAATATATATTATTATTTTAACCTTATTTTTAAGATATAAGCTTAATTTACCTAAGGTTATCTTATTTTAAGCATAAGAAATACTCAGTCCTAGGGATATCTAGGCTGAAACTCCCTCACCCAAAAAAAAACAATAAAAAAAATGTTAAGACATTTTAATTAAAAGTAAGGAGTGAAATAGAAAAATAAAATATGTTTTTTATAATACATATTCTGAATAAACAGTATTATTTTGATTTAAATTTTTTCAAGAGATTTTTAAGATCAGAGATTTCTTTTTCTGGAATCCACTGGTCATATTCACTTGATTTATTTTTAAATCTTAATAGATACTCAACTCCCTTTTCTTTAGTAAGGTGTCTCTTTTTAAGTATCTTTTCAATTTCTGCCTTTTCAACTATTTCTTAAGGTTTCTGTTTATGCCTTCCTGATCTTCTTGGAAATAGAGCAGTATCATTAGAATGGTATGGCTATATAAGAGAAATAGGAAATACTGGATTTTTTCTATTATATGGTGCATATAGAATAACCTCAACAGCACTATTACCAACCATCTTTTTAACTAAAAATGGTCCAATAAATGGATCCTTCAATTTAACATTACCATTTAGATTGAAATGTAGTTTTGAAATAAGGACTTCATCACCCTCTTTGAACATTTTTTCTTTATGGGCTTTATCCCATCTTTTCTTTTCATACTCAAACGCCTTATTTATACATTCTTGAGCATGGTTTCTGCATAATTCTTGCATCTGAAGAAAAGATTTAGTACCTGGATGGATATCCAATCTAGGTAACTTATTAAGAGTTTTAGCAGGGGTATTAGGTACATAACCCAACCATAACTCAAATGGCTTTTTGCTAGTGACAGAATGTATTGTATTATTGTATGCAAATTCTAAACCTGGGATAACGGTTACCCAATCATGCGTGAATTTGTCATTGTCTTTAAAATTATGACCAAAAGCACAATATCTTCTTATCATATCTTCTAAGGTCTGTATCATTCTTTCTGCTAGCCCATCAGTTTGTGGATGGTGTGCTGTAGAAAGTTTTAATTGACACCCTGAAGCATCCATAAGTGACGTCAAGAACTCAGAAGTAAATTTAGGATCTCTGTCAGAAACTATTGCTTTGGGGAAACCTGCTGTATTTAACATTTGTGTCCACCATAAAAAAGCTAAGTCCTTTGCAGAAACCTCTTTGTGGGTAGGAATAAATTTACACATCTTTGTAAATCTATCTACAATTACCCGGCAGGAGTTATAACTCTTATGCCCTGCTATTGGCAAACCTGTTACAAAGTCCATGTTAATGATTTCCCATGGAGCTTTTGGTTGCTCAATTTGTTGTAATAAACCAGCTCTTTTGCCTGTTAATCTTTTAGATTTTTGACCAGAATCACATGTTTCAACATATTTCAGAACATCCTCAGACATTTTAATCCACCAAGCTGTGTTTTTTACTCTGGTTAATGTTTTATGGTAGTCAAAATGACCTGCCAATATATCATCATGACATATACTTAACATTAACTCCTTCATTGAAGGGGGAATCACAATTACATTACTTAATTTTTTCCTGTAATATATAAAACCATCGTCAATCGAAAATTTTCCTTTTTCTAATGCCTCTTTATACTTATTTGGTAATGTTTTTATTAAAACATTCATTGAAGCATTAGATGGATCATTTGATATTTTAGTGAGTTTACTCAAGTCAGGATCTGAAGCATAATTATCAAGAATTGATTGCATAAATTCATCCTCAAAATCTACAATATAAATGCCATAAATGTTAATAATCTCTGAATCAGGAACATAAGCAGGATTATCATCATTATTAGGCAGAGGTACTCTAGATAACAGATCTACATTAGAGTGCAAGGTTCCTGCTCTATGTGTAATAGTCATTCGTCCTCTGTATTCTTGTACAGCTAATTGCCATCTAAACATGTGTCTATTAGGAGTTTTCATGTTTAAGAGTGACTTAACTGCACTACAGTCAGTTATTAACTCAAATTTTTGGTCTTCAAGGTAATAATATAGCTTCTCAAGAGCCCATACTACTGCCAAACATTCAAGTTGAGTTGCACCATATTTCAATTCAATACTTCTCAGAGTACGTGAAATATAGCAGATTACTACTTCTGACATTTCTTCTTTAATAAGTTGTTTTTGATGCAAAGCAGCACCCAGACCAATAAAACATGCATCTGTATATAATACAAAAGGTAATTGGAAATCTGGTAATCCCAAGATAGGAGCTGTCATTAAACATTCTTTCAACTTCTCAAAAGCCTGTTGTCTTTCATTATTCCAAATGAAAGCTTCTGATTACTTTATCAGTGTGGTCAATGGTGCAGCAATTGATTGGTAGTTTTTTATATATTGTCTATAATAACCACAAATTCCAATAAAAGATTGTACATCCTTTACATTTTGAGGAATACCAATATTCTTTATTTCAGCCACTTTATTTCGGTCTACACATATTTGTAAGCCAGATACAATATGACCAAGCACTTTTAAAGATTCAAACCCAACTTTACATTTTTTCAATGCAAGGGTCATTTTTATTTCATCCATTTTCTGAAATACCTTCTTTAAATTGACTAAGTGTTCATCATAAGTGTTAGAGAACACTATGATGTCATCAATGTATACCATTAACCATCCTTCAATCATTTCATTATGGAATGTCATATCCATTAACTTCTGAAATACTGATGGAGCATTTTTTGGTCCAAATGGCATTCTGACATATTTATAAATTGCCATGTGTGTTGTTATCAACAAAAAGTTTTGTGAATTCTTTTCAACAGGAATTTGATGGTACCCTTTATTTCCATCTAGGCAACTTATATATTTAGAACCTTTAAGGGTAGCATGTATAGAGGCAATCCTTGGCAAGGGATAAATATCATCTACTGTAAATGTATTTAATGCTCTATAATCACCGCACAGTCTTGCTTTATCTTTTTCATAAGAAACTAGCACTGGTTATATTTCACAATATTTTGGTGTAGTTTCAACCTTCTCAAGAATGTTCATATTCAATAACATCTTAATATTATCCTCTATGTCTTTCCTCTTCATTGGTGAAGCAGGGTATGGTTTATTTTTAAGACTAGCAGGAATATTATCCATATCACAGGTTAAACTAATCTTCATTTCATGATTTTTTACAAGGCCAAGTTCATTTGTACCATGTGAAAAAGCCATTGGAAATGCTTTAATTAATTCCAAAATATTATTTTTCTCAGCTTTACTTATGTGAGTGCCAAATGATGCTTTTGAAATTTCTGTTTCCAGAAGTTCCATCTCATTGGATTCTCTTCCTTTACACGGAGAATTTGTCACTGACTCAATGTGTAAGACTATGTTAAAAGAATTTATTTTAAATTTCCTTTTACCATTCATGCCAATTGTAAAATTGTTATTAGAAGGGTCTAATTTCACACCAAAGTTAGTTAGAATATCATTTCCAATGATAAAACAGTTACTACAGTTAGTATTATCCATTACTACAAAGTCACAAGTTACTCTCACATAACCATGTTGATGTTTAAAGAAAACAGTAGCTTTGTATCTACCAATGGGGTGTAGCACTGATCCAAAACCTCTCCAATTTTTACTTTGAAGTGGATCAAGCTTAGACTTATATTCACTATCAATTTTCTGTAATGTATTAGTGGAAACAACTGAACCAGCAGCTCCTGTGTCAAATACTATATTAACATTTTCACCAGAAATGATAGCTGGAACCATGATAGGTGTCATTCTAAAGTTATCAGCTTGTATATCCTTAATGATTTCAGCATCCTCAAAATTCATTAAAGATTCATTTGAGTCCATATTTAATATTGGATTTTCAAAGATGGACAAATCATCTTCCAACATACAGACTTCATTTTCATCACTATATGAGATATTGCTGTCATAATAACTTGATTCTTTACTTTTTTCAGTTTCAGTTTCAGATTCACGTTGATTTTTAACAATATTTATATTTTTCTCACATTTGTGACCTTTTAACCAAGGTTTGTTACACTTATAACAAGTATTTGTTTCATAATTTTTAGGTACTACAGGTGCAGAAGGTTTTTTCTGCTTCTCCTGAAGTGTTTTTGAATTCTGAATTTTTACAGGTTCAACATTTTGTTTAGAAGTGGAATACCTTGATTCATACTTATGGTTTAATAATATTTCATTGCAAATATTAATAAAGTCAGAATATTCAGTAACATTTAATGTTCTAGCTACAACAATGTCTCTGACAGATATAGGTAATTTATATATTATCTTATCTTTCCATAAGTTAAAATCCATATGAGGCTCAATGGATTTTAATATTTTATTTAAATTCATTAAAAATACCATAGGTTTGTCACCATTCAACGGATTATACCTAGTCTTCTCATAAAGTCTTTGTTGAGTAAGCCTGAATTTAAAACCTCCAAATTGTTTTTCAATAAGTTGTTTCCATTTTGCCAAAGAGTAATCTTTACCCTCACTCAATACAGCTTCAAACCATAATAAAGCAACATCCTTAAATAACGAAATTAATTTTGATGTTATTTCTTCATCTGTTAACTTATATGAGAATTTCAAGTTGTCAATTCTTTGAGTAAAATGTTGCCAATCAGAGCTGGCTTCCCCATCATAAGTTGGGTACTGATCTATCATAGGCCAGTTTTTCTGATTGGATTTTATCTCACTAATCTTAGGTAAATTCAACAACTCATTCAATTTTGATAAATGGTCTTGTATTTCTCCTTTACGGATTTGTGACTTACATTCTCAGATTTGACACTACCACCAGATGGTTTTAATTGTGGTGGTATAGGGAAGGAATGAGATTCACTTTTTCCAATGAAAGGATTATTATTATAATGATTATACTTATGATTATCCTGGTTCATTAGTAGATTGGCAGTTTCAATCTCAACTTTAGTTAATCTTTGTGGCAACTCAGAGAAACTTTGATTTGTCTGGGCAAAAGATAACTTAGTTCTTGATTCAGTTTTTAATAAATGTGTTTCATACAATTTTTCTAACTCACAGAATTTGTTTGAAAGTTCATTATATTTATTACTCAATGAATCATATTTAAGAGTTAGAAACAAATGTTCGTTCTCTAATTCTTTGTTACGTGTTGCCAATTGAGAAATGTTTAATGTCAAGGATGAAATTGTGTCACTAGTGAGCTTAACTGTCTGTTCCTCACAATAAGTCATTCTATTCCACAATGCTGAAACAATTCTATGGACAGTTGGATTATTGTTAAACTATTCCATGTCTTCCTTTTCAATTCTCTCACTCTCCTGTGAACTTCTCATCTCACTAGTAGGTGGTGGCAACTGAGGGTTAACTGTATTATCATTATAAATAGTACTGTTATTGTGGACAAAAGACAAGTCAGGTGTATCTACTCTAAAACCTAAATTTCGTAAATCCTCCTCTATTTTCTGCACAGATTTAACATCAATAGGATTACCTATATTGTAATTATCAGTATTGTGTTCAATCTGAGAGGGTAATGTACTTACCATGGGATAGATTCCAGTCCTGATTTTTGGCGCTTTTTTCTTTGTAAGGGTGAACTGAGGAAGTCAGATGAGGTGGTGGATCCCTGTTGCAGCTGTGGCTGGTCCATTGTTGGTGGAACCAGTCCCATTTCCATTTGTCTACCAGGATTTTCTCCTGGGAGTGAGTTGACCCGCCTGGGGTAGGGGGTTGCTGACTTGGCTGACTTTGCTGGCCTCCCTTTAGCTCTGCCAGTGCCTGATTCATCTGCTGAAACCCTACCTTGAAATTGTTCTTCAATTGCTCTACCTCTTTGAACATGAGTGATTTGGATTCTTCCAACTTCAGAGCCTGTTTGGCCAAGTGGGACAGTTGATCCTGAAGAGGAGGAGACGTCTTTTTCATAGTTATCTTTTTTAAGAGGGCGTCCTTTTCCTCTATACTCATGTTTTCTGCCTGGGGGTATTGTTGACCCTCCATGGTTATGTCCTGGAAAGTTTTAGTTAGCTTTAGACCTGGTATTATAAGCAGGCTTTTCACTTACACTGTCCTGAGGAGCACTCATATTGTTAAGAATGACAATATTTCACGTCTACAGAAAGGAAAAACTCTATGGAATTAGTAGACAAAAGGTATTAGTAATGTTATTACTTATAAAAAAGCACTGGAGCTTACCCTGAATTTATATCTTTATTTATTTAAATAAAATATAACAAAAATTCAATAAAATCTATTAAAAATATAATAATAAGTTCAACTAGATCTTTATAAGGGTGAATAAGTAGCTTACCAAGCTTTAACCAAATACCAAGTGAAATTGGGTTTATATTGGGTACAGTTACTACTGTAAATACCTAATTTTTATGATAAAAAATTAGTAAAATTATTATAAGGGTTCTTTTCCGCAATCACTGGGTTATGATTACCCACTAATATGCAGCAGACCCAAATATTTGGTTATGTTGAGCTGTACTAAATTAAAAATCATGTCCCAAGGCTTATACTAAATAATAAGTAAAATATAAGGAAAGACCCCCAATTGTCAGTATAGTCTAGTATATTAGTATGATATAATAGTGTTTATTTATGACCCTACTACTTATTAATAAATGATTTAGTAATTAAACCTCAGGGGAAGACAAATAAAATAGTTATACTCAAATAAAACTCACAATAGTTGGATTTAAATGTGTGCTAGTGGTGGAAAATAAATGAATAAAATATAGTTATAGCTTATATAAAGATAATATCAATTTATAATGGCTTTATAATATATTTCTGAATGCTAATAATTGTATTGTAGTGTTTGTTTGAATTGTAGTAATTGAATGATGATAAATAACCGTCAAAATCCCTCCTTACTTATACCCAAATCCACTGAAGTGCACAAACCTTCAATCCAGATGATGTCACTCCTATCCCCGGCAATTACAGCACTGTGAGGGCCCATCAACTCCCCAGGGCTTCCACTTCTAACAGATTCAACACCCAGACCTCCAGTAAGGACCCTCCATCACAATTAATGATAACACAGACCTATACCACAAATAGAAAATCTAGATAAAAGTGGATACCATAAAGAAACAGGAAAAATAATCAATAAAAAAGAGATTTAATGAAAACCAAAGCATATAAAAGAAACAAATAAAATGTCCAAGCCCCCAATAACATCCCCAAGCATCCAAATTAACCCAGAAATGACCTTCAAACCCATAAATCCGTGAATAACCATCCAAGGAAGTAAATTAAGTTGTCCAAACTGAGTGTATGTGCCTGATATAGATGTCCATGCTTCTGTAGGCATTGTGAGTCCACTGATTTCGTCCATATGACCTAAAATAAGCAGAAAAACAAAGGTTATAGGCTATTAAGGGGCTAAAACCCACTTATATACCTAAATATACATAATATACTGCATATTTCACTGAATATGAGATTTATGTATACATATAAGCTTATGTATGTCAATAATTACTTCATATCACTTAAGATAAGTATATTATGACTCCATTAAAACCTTAATAAGTATTATTAGGCTATGGATAAGCTATTTAAACTACTATAATTTATATAATAGAATAATAATTATATATATATATAATATAATAATATATATTATTATTTTAACCTTATTTTTAAGATATAAGCTTAATTTACTTAAGGTTATCTTATTTTAAGTATAAGAAATACTCAGTCCTAGGGATATCTAGGCTGACAGGAACCAACTTACTTTAGCAAGTAAATCTCACTTATCTTTCAAAAGGGACAGGGGATTTTCTCTCTGGTTTTTCTCCAACTCCCTTGGTCAAGGCCTATAGCTAGTACTATAGGATTGTCTACATTTCTGGGGCCCAACGTGGGGTAGAACTAGCTAGTTCTTTGGAATCTCTGATTTCTTTGGTTGGCTCTTTTTGGTGTTTTGGACTGGAAGAATGGCTTCTGGTTCTGCAATTCCTGTGGTGACTGTCAGTGGGGGGGATGGTCCTCCTGCTGTGATGGTTAGGGAGTGTGTTAGGATTAAAACTTGGGATGGTACCAAGTTTAATGGGGACAATGTGAAGTGGTTTCTGGAGAAATATGAAACTGCTGCTGGTGTGGATGGTGCTTCTTACCTGGACATGGTGAAGCAGATAATTTTCTTCATTGGTGATAGGGCAGTGGAGAAGGAGGTTGTGGCCATGCGTGGCTACAAGAAGAGGGATTGGAAATTGTTGTTTAGGGAGATGGTAGATAGATGGGGTGTCAGGTTCACTATGGTGGATCTGAACAAGGTTGTCAGTGAATGGCAATCTTATGGTGGTGCTGGTAACTTGCATAGTTACAAGAAGTTTCTGCTACAGTTTGATCCCTAGGTGGAATATTTGGTGGAAGTGGAGGAGCTGGCACATGAAAATGCTGCCAAGGATGTTTTTTGGTCTGCCCTGACTAGAGATGTCAGGATGGATGTGTTGAAGGAGTTGTCAAGAAAGGAGTTGATGAAGACTCTTTCTAATGGGGACCAGAAGTTTCCTGCCTTGGATAAGGTGAAGGAGGCTGTTGAGGCCCATTTGAAGTTTTTGGCTGTGGACACCTATCAGGAGGGGTGTGCCAAGTATGTCAGCAAAGTCAGTGAGGCTTTGGCTGAAGAGGAGGTTAGAGTGAAGAAGGAAGAGAAGAATATGGTGCAGGTCCCCAAACAGGAGAGGGACCCAGTGGTGGAGCAGTTGGCTGATCTTACAAAGCAGCTGCATATTTTTGTTCAGGAGGCTAAGAAGGTCAATAAGGCACCTTCTCAGCCTAGAGATTTTGATAGGAGGGCTGGTAGGAGTGATCCTTGGGTCTGCTCTTATTGTAGCAGGAGGGGGAACAGGTCCAATGATTGTTGGGCATTGAACAGAGATGTGTCTGAAGGAAAGGTGGAATTTGATGGCAGGGTTTTAAAGTTCCCTGATGGTTCTTTTGTGAAGCCCAGTGAGGGGTAGGCTCCTGTTGATTTGGTCAGGAGAAGGGGTGGTCTCAATCAAAGGAGGCCAAGGTTTGAGGAGATTCCTTATCAGGGGAAATCTTCTAGTAAGGAAGAAGATGATGTCAAGGGAAAGGGTCAAGAGGTCAATAAGGTCTCTTTTTCTACTTCCTTTGGTGGTTTGGAGTTGTTTTCTTGTGGTGGACTACAAGTGGTGAAGGCTTGGCTGGTATATATGATGTAGAGGCAGGAAAGGTGGGAAGGCCTAAGAGTAGCTCTCAAGCCAAACCAAAGCCTAAGGCTTCTAAGGCGGATCCTCAGCTGGGTGCAGCTAGAGGGAATTAAAGCAAGGAAGAGCTGCACAAGATGCAGAAGGGGATTGTTAATATGGTCCCCCTAGCTTTGGCGCATTGGACATGAATGGTGAGCCAATGCCAATGGAGGTGGATTCTGACTCTGAGGAGGATGTCCCTTTGGCTTCATTTCCAAAGTCTGCTGGATTCAGAGGTTCTAGTGAGGGATCTGGCTTGGTTCCTGTTGATGGCAAATCTGTTGGTGGTGCTGGTCCTTAAGAATCTTCTAGGACCAAGGTGGTGAAGCCAAGGGCTCACTTTGAGAGGCCAGTAGTTTCTGGTCAAGTCAATGTTATGGACTCTGTCCTGGAGAGGATGAATCAAGGTCAGGTCCCTTTTTTATGGGGAGTTGTATGCTATCAGTCCAGGGTTGGCTGATAGGCAGAAAAAGTTGTTGACCAGGAGAAGAGTTTCTTCTGGGGAGGTGGAATACATCTGTGATTCTTCAGAAAAGTTTGGTGAGGGGTTGGAATCTCATTTTTCTGCTCCTCTGGGATATGTCAATGTCACTCTGAATGGCAGGGAGGAAAGGGAATAGGTGGATTCAGGTTCTCAGATAAACCTGATTTCTTTGTTTGAGGCAACTCATATGGGCTTCCCCATCAAAACCAGTATTGGTGGGAATTTGAGAGGGATTGGTGGCCATGTCACTGAATTGGTTGGAACTTCAGAGTTTGTAAAGTTAGATTTTGGAAGAGCCTCAGGGAAGGTTCATTTTTACATTGCTAAAGGTAATGTAAAAGCTGTTTTGGGTGGGCCATTCTTGATGGATTTTCAGGCAAGAAGTGGTTATCAATTTGATTTGGGAATCAGCTTGGAGTTGACTGGTGAAGACAAAAGGAGGCTTCACATGAGGTTATCATCCCCTGGAGAGGATGGTTGGGAGAGCAGGCCTGGTTTATCTTCAATTTGCCAGTGCATGGATTGTTGCAGGAGAAGGAAAGAATTTGGTTCTGCCTCCGGTTTTCTGGAGTGTGGTTCAGGCTCTATTGAGAGTCTGTCTTTTTTAGAGTGATAAGGGCTGATCACCCTAGTGCTACAACCTCTCCCCAAGATGAGGAAATCCCAGGTTGTAGTAGGTCAGCTCCCTTGGAGATATACCAAGTGGATTTTCAAACTTCTCTTTTTAATGTTTCTCCTCTCTGCAAGTATTTTTCAAATTTTTTATCAAGTCTCTGTTCTCTCTCAAGATTCTCAATTATTTATAATTCAAGCTCAAGGAAGAAGATTGGTTATTTATCTTTATTGAAAGATATGCGGAATAGTTGTGGAGTGGTGAGATTGGGGTCTAAAAGTAAGTCCTCCCAATTGTGCACCGCTAGGGTTTATTCCACACCTTTCAACAACATTACATGGGCCACACCTGTGAGCATTGGGGAAACCCCTGGTTATTTTTGTAGGTCAGAAGAAAACTCAAGAAAAGAAGATAAAAATTTCAAGATAATTCAAGAAAATCAAGAAAAAAATCTGAAGATAATGAAGAAAGAAGATTCAAAATATTTTTGTGAAGATCGTCAAGATCAATTTTTGGGCCTCCAGCATTAGGTTAAACTGCAGAAAATTATGAAGAAAGAAGGTCATTAAGATTTTTTTTGGGCCTCCAGCATGAGGATAAACTGCACAATTTTAAAAGAGTTGATTCTGAAGATGAATCAATATTTTAAGATTTGGAAGACGGAAGTGAAGATGAAGATTTGGTATTGCGGAAAAGTTTTGGAGTGGTGAGATTAGGGTCTAAAAGTAAGTCCTCCCAATTGTGCACCGCTAGGGTTTCTTCTACACCATTCAAAAACATTACCTTGACCACACATGTGAGCAATGGGAAAACCCTTGGTTTTTTCCAGGTCTGGTGGTGAAGATTTCCTGAAGATCCCTCAAGTTGAAGGTGGAGCGGCAAAGTATAAGAAGGTAGCACAGAATTTTAGGCCTGTTAATGAGCCTATGCCTGTGGGTTTGAATCCACCCTTGAAGAGACCTCCTTTGTCAAGAGATCTGTACTGTACTCCTTTGGTGAAGAATCCTCCAGAATTTGTAGAGACAGCTAGGGTGAATGTGGAAAGGTTGAAAGTTGTTAATTTTGGTCCTGATGTGTGGTTGTATGGAGAAGAAAAGAAGTTGTTGTTGCACGTTATTGTGCTAAGAGAAAAAGCTGTGGCTTTTGTTGAGGAGGAAGGGGGTGTGTTGAAGCACTCTTATGGGGAACCTTACTTGATTCCTGTGGTTTGTCATGAACATTGGCAAATCAAACCTATTCCAATTCCAGCTGCTATCAGAGAGGAGTTTGTGGAGATTGTTAGGGAAAGAGTCAGGACTGGGTTATACAAACAATTGACATCCAGTTACTCAAGTCCGGTTTTCTGTGTAAAGAAGCAGAATGGAAAGTTGAGGGTGGTTCA